>JAQGAB010000449.1:0-27383 GCA_034696565.1 Isotomurus graminis | reverse complement strand
TTAGTGGCGTCATGTAACAAGAAATGCGAATAACACAGATTAGGAGCGCGTGGAGTGTAAAAATATTATTTGGGATAGAGGGTTTTGATTCGTACAAAATATTTGTTCACTATTAGTTAACATGGAAGATAAATGAAGTAGTTAATGAATTCATTTGATCACTCACAAACGCACTTAGTCCTAGTGAGAGATTAAGTGAAGCAAATTATTACTGGAACAGCATGTTAACAATGTTAAGTATTAAGTACTTCACCCTTGTAGTGTTGTGCGTGTACTTTATTCTTCTAGGAGCAAATAAGGTATATCCTGTGATAACTGGTTAGTTACTTGTGAATTCAATTAGGATGATTTATTACGTAAAATTAATTGGTTGACTATTGTAGATTTGGTTGGAAATGACTGCGAGGATAAACCGGATTATATTGATGGGTGTCAAAGCTGCAATTGTGTGAAAGGTATCTACATCTGTAATCAGATTGATTGTCTGGACGAGGATTATAATTATGATTAGTGTTAGAGAGAAATTGTTAAATCATTTGTGTTAGAGAGAAATTGTTAAATCATTTGTGTTAGAGAGAAATTGTTAAATCATTTGTGTTCCTGTGATTTTAATTTATAAGGTTTCAACAAATCATTAACTGTGCATTGAGATTGGGAGACAAGGAGACTGAACCTTTTTG
Source organism: Isotomurus graminis (assembly GCA_034696565.1). NCBI lineage: Eukaryota > Metazoa > Arthropoda > Collembola > Entomobryomorpha > Isotomidae > Isotomurus > Isotomurus graminis. The sequence continues at coordinate 26,703 of JAQGAB010000449.1, read as the reverse complement.
AAATCGTCTTTCTAATCTAAGTGAACTATTTGTGCTCTAAGGTTTCAACGTATCAAAATTCAAGAGGTGTATAATCTTTGAAGGTTGAGAGTAAAGAAATCAAGGGTTTGTATCACGGATTATAAGTCATTACTTACACTACGGGTGTAAAGAAGTGTTATTAAAGCTTGTAAGACTCTTAGGAAAGTCAGAATTTGATTTGCCTTGGTTTAATCACTGGAGTAGGTTAAGTGATCATATGAGAAAGCTGTGCAAGTCTGTGAATACGGCACAATTAGTTGTGTTTAATTGAGATGAGTTCAATTTCTGAATAAAGATGCGTAAAGGATGCTGAAATTCAATTGTGTGCGAATGTATGTGAAAGTGTAATACCAAAAGTGGTTGGATTGTCACATGGATGAGTATTTGTCTGGCTTATTGAATTGCCTGCAATGCTGATAAGATAATCGGGAAACTGTGCCTTGACACTTTACCTTCAATACATATCCATTGCTGTGTTGTTGATTCATTGAGATTTACTGAGGCTTGAAATGTAACTAATGTCTAACTGTCCAGCTCTGATATGGTTGTAGTGAGCTAAAGTAATGAAGGCAGTATCAGTGGCTCCCAAGAAACAACTGAAGGGATTAGAGAACGCATGTAACAAGAATTTGATGATAAATAAGTATGGACGGCTTCGTTTATAAACTATGTTCTGAAATATCTAAAGCAGTAAGGACAAAACAAAGTTTAGCTAACGGATGGAATAATAAGATAAAGCTGATTGGTGGGCACGTGAAGAACAAACAAAAATATGCCATTGACGTTTATCTAACATGAGCAAACAATGAAACATGTGTATATTTTAACGGAGAGGAGTAGCGTCACAAAGCATGAAAGCTGAGAGCAGTAGGAGGTGTTTACGGCACATGAGAAACTAGTTTTCATTCAGTCAAAATATTTTTGAATGTTTAGTTAACATAGAAGCAAATTAATGAGTTTATTTGATCAGTCACACTGTTCAGTTTTAACTTGTGAGTTGGTGAACAAGCTAATTGTTTAATTATCAGTTAAGTTTAAAGGAGAGATGTGATTAATATGGATTCATTGCTGGTATGGTTGGGATTGCTTGTGATAATGAATAATTTGACAATGGATGCGACAATGGCCATTATGGAAATGGAGTGTACATTTGCAACCAGTTTGCTTGTCTTGAGGAAGATTGAAGATTTATAATTCACACATTTTCATTAGAAGAAGTAAAGATACTGAAATACTGATTACAAAGTTAAGTGGAATTTGATTTTGAGTTTGTGTTTGGACCTGGAATGGACCCAATATTTTTTATAGCTTCATTGTTTGTAGGAAATTCAAACTGCATGGAAGAATATTCTTTTGGGAATAATGTAAAATAATTATATTACAAGGATTTGAATGGAGTCATAAAGTGTTGCGTCAGATTAAGGAAACATTTATGGATTGATTATTACTGATTGTAGAGTACGTGAGAGGGAGAGAGATAAAATATATTTCTAGTTAGAGACATAGAGAGTTGCGCAAGATTTAAATTACCTTGGCACTCACATTCACAACACGACGAGATAAATTGTGTTGGACGAATCTTTGCGGCAAATTTATAATGCTAGACTTGATAATCCTAATGACATTGATTGTTATTCAAATGCGAGGAGTTAATGTTGTTTACGGTCTACCTTTTCGAATAGAATCCTTATTTTGACAGCCAGGTAATCATTCATTTAGAAAGCTATGTTGCTTAAAGCGAAGAACTGTGAATTCAAGTTTATGGCATACTGAGTTGTAATATGTGAAATAATATTAATGCTCCCATTCATTTAAATAATTTTATGTTTTTACTGATGAAGTTTTGAAACACTTAAATCTATTAAATCGTATAGGTTTGTTTGGCTGATTAAAAACTTCAGTATGATAGAAATTCAATACTTCCTCTGTGTTGAAACACTTAATAATCCAGAGTCTCACCTCCAGTGGTGTATATAATTTTAATAGTAAATATATACAATTTTGGGTAACTAAATTAAGTTATTTTAATTTAAAATCATTCCCAGACGTAATATGGTATATAGACGTAAGCAACTTCTTTTTTGCAATGACTTGGGTATAAAAACGGAAGTATCAAGCACTTTCTTCTTGCGTTTGAACAATAACGGTTGTACTACAGCCTGTTTGAATTTTTAGAGTTAAAGTGTTGGATTAGGTGTTTTAAAATGTACTCCGCGTATCTAAAAGCAATGCAGGAGCATTTGAAGATTAGTAAAATGTGTGTAGGAAGTACGTACGAATTTAGTTTGGAGTCAAAACAGCTTAAAGTTGTTAAAGTACAGAAATGGAGGCGATATGTTACAGGGATCCTTGCTTATTTAAAGATTGCTTTAGTTTGCATCGCATCTATCCTTGGGGCTTCACGGAGAACAACAATATTAATCCTTGTTCTAATTTTGAGTGTGCTTAACTTTCATGTCTCAATTTTCTTTTCCTTGCAAATAGCTAGGAACTCAGACCTCGCCAAGGGAATTGCAGCTTTGATAACTGGAATTCTTTCGTACGAACATAAGTTAATTCGGGGAAACCGAATGAGTAAGTCATAAACGTCAAGCAAAATTTGTTTTATTAATGCATCTCTTTGGTGTTTAAGGAAAAAGCGGATTCCAAGACGCTTTCTTAAGCGCATTCTTGCGCACAGCCAATTACTCTGGATACGGAATGGTTTTCGTGGAGATGGTTGGTGGATACGTTGCATTTGAATATCCTCCTTTTCCTGGCTATCTGCTCAAAGATATGTTCTCTGAAGAGAAGGTGGCCTTTAAGTTGTTAAGGTTGGGTTATGCAAGTATTTTTATTCCCACGTCAGGCATGATATGCATGCAGCCAAGTGCATTTATTGCTCTGTATAATGTATTGCTGCCTGTTGTTTCCTTCCGGAATTGCATAACTTATTTGAGACAAACTGGTTCGAAAACATCATTTTCAATTATTAGTAAGTGGTACAGAGAGTTGGGAATCATTACCTCCGAGTTTAATGAGTTGTTCAGGGTTAGATTCTTTGTCAATGTTATCATGGTTGGCTTAATGGTTCCTATGTGTTGGATTTATGTGTCAATCACTAGTTACAAAATGTTTCCTGGAGAGGTAACCTTTGTATTTGTGATGGGTGGAAGTATGGGCTACTTTTTTCTTTCATTCTTATTCGGGAGATCAGCAAAGGTTTGGGTTGACTCGACATACGCTTTGAAAATATTTGCTACGCAAGGAAAGGGTGGAACTCGTTGTCGTTACAATGAGAAGGTTATCATGTCGTTGTCCCCTTTGAAAATAAAACTGGGAAAGACTAATTTTGTGGAGAGAGAAACACCATTGGTCATTCTATCGTTTTGTATTCAACAGACCGTTGCATTGGTTTGTTGCACTTAATTCCTTCGTTTGATAATTCTTTTCCTTAATACCGTTTGGAATCATTCCTTAGTAGTTGATAGTGATTGTGAATTCAAGTATGTTAAAATAAGATGCTATATAAATTAAATACAGATAAGAGATCCATACAAACTAAATAATGTAAGAAAGTTGTCTATATAAGTAAGTAAATTTTTCGTCTATCACAAATATGTCTACCGTCAGACGACAAAATGCAAATTCCTAAATATAATAATAGATTATTCATTAAAGAGTTTCATGATTTAGTAGTCAAGAAAAAAATAACATGTAAAATATACTTTTGGTATTTTAATTGCTTTGTCACTAATTATTATCAATTGCAAAGGAATTACAATAATATCGACCAGTCATGCTTGAGCGTGTTTCTCCGCCCTGGTTTGCCACTCCTATATTATCATAATTGTGTACTCTTTAACAATAAAATTGGCATTAAAGTAATAAGTTGTTTTGTGTGGAATCACTTCCTAGTACCCAGTCATTCGAACACATACATTCACATCACCCATGTATCGTACAAAGATCGCGTTCAGATTTAAACTGTCGTAAGAAGTTGTAAGAAATTTGAAGGCCAAACTATTCAAAGTAAATGATCTAATTGTACCTTAATGCAAACAAAATATAACTAATCAATTTTAATTGTAAATAAATTAACATTATATCTAAATTTTAAAATACAAAGATAAATAATATACGGTGCTTAAATGAGGAGTGCTTAAATGAAGAATAAAAATGCACAAATAAATTAAAGAAGTTGACAAAGTGTCCAGTTCTGCAATAGCTGTCGTGAGTTTAAGTGACACAATCTCAATGTCTCCCAAAAAACAACTCAACGGATACAATCTTGCATTTTACGGGATGCTTACTTATTGTTAGTACGCATGGCTTATTTTAAGAAGTATTTTCGAGAGAAATATGAGTCCTTAAGAATCGGGTGCAGATGAGACATATCTTGTGCGTGGGATTAGTTGTACTAAGGTTTCTTGTACTTAATCGAGGCCAACCGGTCAAAACTGGTTAGTTGTTGAACAAGCTAATGGTTTAATTAACAAGCTAAAGGAGAGATTTGATTCATTTAGGGATTCATTTCAGACTTGGTTGGGATTGCATATGATATTAAATCGGTTATAAAATGAGAATTACTGATTCTAGAGGAAATGAGAGGGAGATAGGTAAAATAGATCTAACTAGAGACATGGAGTGTTGTGCAAGATTTAGATTACCAAAGTCCGCACATGTATAACGAAACGAGATAAATTGTGTTCCAGTAATTATTGCATCAGGTTTATAATGCTAAGGTTGAGGTAAAGACACTGGGCGTTATTCGAGTGTGTTAAGTTTACATTGGATACTTTTCACCTCTCTACGTTTTTCGGATAGGATCCTTATTTTGACAGGAATGTAATCATTTAATCAGAAACCTGTGATGCTCGAAGCGAAGAACTATAAATTCAAGTTTGCGGAATACTGAGTTACATTGTGTGAAATATTACTACTGCTCTTGTTAATTAAAATAATTCCATGTTTTTATTGATGATGTATTGTTATGTGATAGGAAGTCTTAAATCGTATAAAGAGTATAGGTTTGTTTAGCCGGGGCTGTGATTAACAGGATTTCGAAAGTTCGGTATAACAGAAATCCAATACTTGTTCTGTTTCAAAACACTTCATAACCTCAAGTCACACCTCCAATGGGGTATATAACTTTGACAGTAAATATATACAAGTTTAGGTTATATAACTGGTTTAACTTAAAGTGATTTCAAAAGAGACTTCTCTTATATAAGAAGATGTAAATTAACTACATGTTTTGCAATGACGTGGATATAAATACGGCGATATCTTGCACCTTCTTCGTGCGCTTAAACAAATACCGTTGTGCTACTGTTAGTTTGTTACTTACAGAGTTGAAGTATCACATTAGGTGTTTTAAAATGTACTCCGCGTATCTAAAAGCAATGCAAGCGCAATTGAAGCTAACAAAAATGTGTGTAGGAAGTACGTTCGAATTTAATATGGAATCAAGAGAGCTGAAGGTTGTTAAAGCAAAGAAATGGAGGCGATATGTTACAGGAATCCTTGCTTATTTGAAGATTGCTTTGATTTGCATCGCATCTATCCTTGGAGCTTCACGGAGAACGTCAACATTAATTCTGGTTCTGATTTTCAATATGCTTAACTCCCATGTCTCGATTTTCTTTTTCCTGCAAATAGCAAGGAACTCAGTCCTCATCACGCGAATTGCAGCGTTGATAAATGGGATTCTCTCTTACGAACAGAAGTTGTTTCGGGGAGAGTTGAATGGTAAGCATTAGTAAATAGCAAGCATGAGATTGTCTATTAATCCTTCTCTTTGGTATTCAAGGAATTAGCGGATTTAAAAACGATTTCTTCAACGCATTCTTGCGCGTAGGGAATTACTTTGGATACGCTATTGTTCTTGTGGAGATGGTCGGTGGATACGTTGCATTTGAATCTCCTCCGTTTCTTGGCTATCTGTTCAAACATTTTGTTACTGAAGAAAGCGTTTGGCTTAAGTTGTTGAGGTTGGGTAACGCAGGTATGTTTATTCCAACTGCAGGATTAATTTGCATGCAGCCATGTGTATTCATGGGTCTTTATATTGTACTGCTGTCTGTTATTTCCTTTCGGAGTTGCATAACTTATATAAGTCAGAGGATATCGAGGTATCCGTTTCCAGTCTTAAATAGGCTGTACAGAGAGTTGGAAATCATTACGAATGAATTTAATGAGTTATTCGGGGTTAGGTATTTTGTCAGAATTGTAATGGTAGGCCTACTGATTCCTATGTGTTGGATTTATGTGTCAATCACAAGTTACAAAAAGTTCCCTCCAGAAGTAACAGTGGTATTTGTAGTGAGTGGTAGTATGGGCTACTATTTTCTCGCTCTGTTATTCGGGAGATCAGCAAAGGTTTGGGTTGATTCGACATATGCGTTGAAAATACTTACCGTGCAAGGCAAAGGTGGATTTGGTTGTCGTTACAACAGAAAGGTTATCATGTCGCTGGCCCCTTTGAAAGTGAAACTGGGAAGTACTAATTTTGTAGAGAGAGACACTCCATTAGTCATTCTGTCGTTTTGTATTCAACAGACCGTTACATTGCTTTGTTGCACTTAATTCTTTTTGATGATTTTAGCATAAACAGTTTGACGGTTTGGAAACATTACGTGGCAATGTATAGGGATGCTAATCAGTATTGGACAACAACTTAAGTAGGTACATACGATTAATTAAGTAAGAAATGTTTAATATGTAAGAACGTTGTTCGTCTATCACAAATATTTCAACCATCCTCTGACCTAGAAAACCCTAAATATTCTGGTGCTTGTTATAGATTAATGACTAAAAGTTATCATTTTGTATTCCTTGTCAAGAAAATAACTCGTTTATTGATTTAGAAATAATTATAGCTCCAAATCTGTAGGTAAGTATGTTGACCCGTGAGAAGAATCTACATGTTCATTTGCTACGATTTTTAAACTCGTTTTGCAACTTTAATCAGATTGCCATCTGTTTCTGTTACAACACTAGGATAGTTTAAACTGTTGTAAGCAATTATAAGGAATGCAATCACCAAAGTATTTAAATTAAATTATATAATTGTACCGTTAGCCAAACAGAATAAGTAGAGGGAGTTATTCTTGAAATGCAGCAGTAATTTCATGAGTGGTGTTATAGAATTCCGTGGCTTTATATGTTAAATATTTCACAGAAACCTCAGGAATTGAGCCTTTCAAACTCTTCTCATTGTCCGTAAAATAGAAAACAAACATTGGGCGCCATTATAAACTGATTATAAATTTGGTGACAACCGTTGAAGTTGGAATGTTAAGTGTAAGACAATTTCGCATTTGCCTTCAATATGATAAATTTGTGATTTCTTACTTTTACATGTAAGAAAGGATGGTTAAATTGGTTAGGGGGATATTTAGAAATAAAGTGACGTAAATGGCAATTATAGATATGAATTATGGATTACCTACGTATGGGTTAATGTGAATGGTGGGGAGAAATGGGAGCAAAGGGCGTGAAATATTAATCAAATGAATGAGGGATACAACGCATAATTATCGTTAAATAAGATACACCAGTTACGGCGATGTATAATTGATTGTGAGGTATTTATACGATTTTTGGAATGTGGGTAATTTCAATTTGCGTAAGAGACATGAAAAAGAAGGGCTGATACATTTTATTAAGGCACTTTAAGCCTTGAAGTGAGTATTGACGGGCATCGTGACTGATATACAAGTCTGGAATTTGTGTTAAGTGTATATGTAACTATATGGAATTTATTGGCAGGTGGAATTGGAATGTAATTTCCTGTTTATGAAAAAGGTAAAATATGGTAAAAGAATTATACAATAACAAGTAATGTATTAAATGGAGTAGTCTGGTCAAAGGAAATGGAGTTGAAAGCTGTTAGTTTGAACATTGACGATTAGTTTCGCAGGTAGCACAATTATTTTTAAGTACGATGGAATACTTACTAAGGTCTAGACCATCGTGGTATATTTATTTATTTATTTATTCATTCAAGAGGTACCCTATTACATTAGGCAAATTACACCTCAGGTATTATTAGAATCAAAATAGTCAAAAGCAGGTATTAGGACATTATTAGAAATTACAGAATTATAGAATTAATGTTCGTAGTTTAAAACACTATCGATACAAGAGAGATTGCAAACATTATCATAGTCAGGGGTAGCATCAAGTTGTTGAGCTGATAGAAGGTGTTCATACACTTTCTGTTTAAAAATTGGAAATGATGACGACAATTGTATATTCGTAGGAAGTTTTACCCACTCATTCGAGGCTAGAAACTTAAAAGAACTAGGAGAGCTTTGACAGTTAGCTGTAGTTACAGAGTAATGTGTAAAGTGACGTGTTGTGATGGAGTTAACATTATCTGTGCACAAATAGTCTCTGAAGTTAACTGGACATAATTTATGGACCATTTTGTATAAGACCATCATCACTGAATACCGTGAACCAAGATGTCGAGTGCCAACTAGGGACAAGTAGAATTATATTTGAGGTTGGATTATTAGTAATGCTCTTCTATTTTTTAGTTTGTGTTTAGTAAAATTGCTGTTTTTATTTTAATTACAATTTGAGGCCAGTTAGTAAGTTTCAAGTTCAATTAAAAGTCATTTTTGGTGATGATTATCGTACAAAATCCAAGTTTGTCGTGGCCTTTAATCGCAGAGGCAATGATCTTTGCCCTTTGTGTATTGATTAAAGAGATAAAAGTCTTGTTGCATTCAACTCAAAATCTGGGCGTAATATCTTCTGTTCATCATAATCACCATCATCAACGCTATTTACACGTTTATCTGAATGTTTACATTTTACTCCAACAAGCAATTGTTTCGGCAGACAATGTTAATCTGGGGCGCCAGATTAATGTAGTTTACTCTAAGCATTGGAAAGAAATGTGAATAACACAGATTAAGAGCGCGTGGAGTGTAAAATTATTATTTGTGGTAGACGGTTTTTGATTTGTACAAAATATTTGTTCACTATTAGTTAACATGGAAGATAAATGAAGTAGTTAATGAATGCATTTGATCCTTCACACACGCAAATTGTCCTGGGGAGAGATTAAGTGAAGCGAATTATAACTGGAGCAGCATGTTAAGTATTAAGTACGTCATCCTTGTAGTGTTGTATGAGTACTTTATTCTTCTAGGAGCAAATAATTGATATCCTGATATAACTGGTGAGTTACCTGTGAATTCAATTAAATTAGGATTTTTACGTAAAATTAATTAAAATTAATTCCTTTACTATTGCAGACATAGTTGGAAATGATTGCGAGGATAAACCGGATTATATTGATGGGTGTCAAAACTGCAATTGTGTGAAAGGAATCTACATCTGCAATCAGATTGAGTGTCTTGACGAGGATTATAATTATGATTAGTGTTAGAGAGAAGTTGTCAAACCATTTGTGTTCCTGTGATTTGGATTTATTAGTGATTGTTTCAACAACTCATTAACATTGCATTGAGGTTGGTTAGGAGACTGAACCTTTTTGAAATCGTCTTTCTAATCTGCTTGAACTACTTGCGCTCTAAGCTCTCAAAATATCAAAATTAGAGATTTTGATAATCTTTGTTTACATTGAAAGTTGAGACTAAAGAAATGGGTGGGTATGTATCACGGATCATAAGTTAGTATTTAAATTACGGGATTTAGGATTTTATTAAGAAATTCTATTAGAACTTGTTAGACTTTTAGAAAAGTCAGAATTTGGTTTAGCTTACTGGAATGACGGCAGTAAAACAAATGATCATATGAGAAAACTGTGCAAGTCTACTAGTAGGGCACAATTAGTTGTTTTAAATTGAGATGAGTTCAATTTGTGAATGAAGATGCGTAAATAATGCTTTAGGCTGTAATTAAATTGTGTGTGAATGTATGGGACACTGGAATAACGAGAGATGTCGGATTGCCACATGGATGAGTATGTGTCTGGGTTATTGGGTTGCATGCAGTGCTGATAAGATAATCAGGATACACTGCCTTGACATTTTACCTTCAGTATCTATCCTATACTGCGTTGGTGACTCAATAATATATATTAAGGCTTGAAATGTTTTGTAACTAATGAATGTTAATTGTAAAGGAATTAAAATCTCATCCAGTTGAGATGGGTTAAGAATATATTGTACTTACACAAACAATAGAAAATGATCTAATAAACCGTTGTAAAACGTCTGTAACAAAGGGATGAAAATGACCTGAAGTCACGTGAAATTACAGACATCACTAAACTGCGTAGTAGAAGTTGCCGTACGCGAATTCACGTAAAATTACAGACATCACTAAACTGCGTAGTAGAAGTTGCCGTTCGCGAATTCACGTGAAGTAACAGACCTCACTAAACTTCGTAGTGGTAGTTCTCGCGTAAAAGTAACGGACCTCACTAAACTGCGTAGTGGTAGTTCGGTAAAAGTTGTTGTTATCCAGAATTCACGTTATGTTTCAGACCTCACCTAACTGCAACTGCCAACTGCGTATTCGCACAACGTGTGTTTGAATTTGGTGGCAGAGGAGAGGAGGAGAATGTGTCACGTTCCCCCATATGTCTCACAGAAAACGTTCAAAGTCCTTGTTTGACCCTGAAGGGATAGACAATTTGACCTTTGGAGGTAAACTTGATCTGCTCTGGAGGGTCACAAACAGGTTGCCGAAAACAGAATTTCAAAATATCTGTCCGTCTTCGAGTAATCGTGTCTCGTCACAGACACACAGACAGACACACAGACAGAATCTCCGTTCACATAAAGGGATTTTTCATCCCTTAATAAACAAGGCGAAGACTGACTGTCCAGTTCTGATATAGTTGTCGTGAGCTAAAGTAACAAAGGCAGTATCAGTGGCTCCCTAGATGTAACTGAAGGGATTAGAGAACGCATATTACTAGCATTTGATGATACATAACTATGGACGGCTTCGTTTATTTAACTGTACTGAAGTATCTAAAGCTGTGAAGACAAACTAAGTTTAGCTAAGGGATGGAATAATAAATCTGATTAGTGAGCACGTAAAGCACAACGAAAAATATGCCATTGACGTTTACCTAAAATGGGCAAACATTGAAATAAGTGTATTAACTTAACGGAGAGGAATAGCGATAGCAAACAAGAGACTGGGAGGTGTTTGCCAAACATTGGAAAGTATTTTGCATTCGTTCTAAATATTTTTGGGTCTTTAGTTAACACGAAAGCAAAGTAATGAGATAATTTAAACAGTCACACAGGTAATTTTAGTTCGAGAGAAACTCTTTAAGATTCATTAAGAATCGTGTGTGGGGCTAGTTGTATTTGATACTCCTGTACTTTTTCAAGATTGTAACATGTTAATACAACTGGTGAGTTAGTGAGCAAGCTGAGAGTTTGATAATCAATTGAATTGGAAGAAGAGATGGGATTCATGTACAGATTATTTTAAAATCTATAAAGCCTTGCTGAACCACGCCATATTGTTGACTGATTGTAAAGGGGTCTTTAAACGGTTCTCGGACTTTACTTATGAACAGTCACCATTATGGACGAGAATTTTTCAAATTGCATATTTAGTGTCAGCTCATTAAGTTCTAATTATAAACAATTTTTAATTTTTTGGAATGAAAAAATTCAAAATCAAATTATTTTATGCTAATAAAAATGGCAATTTTGAATTGACTTAAATAATATGTTGCCATAAAATAATTTTGAATTGACCTTAAGTATTTCCTTTCCTAATTTTGAATTCCCACATCAATTATTTTCACACTAAAAAAATTATGTATGGGCAATAAAATAATTGTTCACATATATTTAACATAAATTGTTAGTAGTTTTCATGAACCCTTATAACTTTCTTTGTTTTGCATTGTTACACGATTGCGATCTGGGACCTTAAAATTCAAGGTAAAAACAATGCAGATTTTTACCGTAGTAACTCCAATATTGTGACTCCTTTCCATATGATAAGTACGATTCTACCGTTAAACAACTCACTCTAGTTTTGAGAGGTTAACTCGAAAGTCCAGGATGACAACATAAATTTTTTTACATATTGTGAAAGCTAATCGCTTTTCGGACAAAACCATACAAATTTTGAAAAGTTGTCATGCTGGACTTTTGAGGAAACTGCGCAGCCCAGTACTCAGAAGAAATGCCAATTTCTTTCTTTGGTTGCGATTGCATTTAATAATAAACAGGATTAGCGGATGTATGCCAAAAACTGCAATTGTAGAATGGAAATCGATTATTTATTCACATGTTCTCATTGGAAAAACCACAGATACTTAAATAAAGATTAAAACCTTATACGGAATATGATTTAGAGTGTTTGTGCGGATCAGAAACTGACCCAATATTTTACTTTTAATGGTTCGATTGTTAAAGTAAATTGAATTAACTACGTGGGCGAATATTTGTTTAGCAATCGTTTTAATCAAAAAAGGATTTCAATAGTCATGAAGTGTTGTGTCCGAGTTGGGAATTATTTCTGGATTGATTTTGACTGATTCTAGGGTAGGTGAGAGAAACAACATCTACTTACAATGGAATATTGTTGGCTGATTATTGAATATTTGTACGAGCTGTATTGTGTTCAAAGGCACTAAGCCTGTCCTACAAAATTGCAAAAAAGGTTTTCGCCAACAGTGCCTCCGAAAAAAGTTATTAGGATTTTACGAAAAATACATGCTATGCTGTCTCAGGCCATATTAAAATGTTGTTAACCTTATATAGTAATTTTTCATTTTTTTCACAGGCAACGTTGGCAGCTTATTGTTTTAAGTGTCTGGTATAGTTCTTTGACACCCATTATGGCTGGTGTCAATATCCGATGATCAACAAACAATATTCCAGTGTTAGATTCATTGAGTGTTGTTCAAGAATTAGGTAACCTTGACAATCACATGGACTTCACGACGAAGTAAATTATGAATGACGAATCATAATTGGAACGTTTATAATACTAAGCTTAATTATTCTAATGATATTGGTGGTTATTCAAATGTTATAAATTTATGTTGGTTACGATTCAGTTTTATACACTTTTAGGAAAGGATCCATATTTCGATTAGATAATCTATCAATCAAAAACGCGTTGTTGTGGCTTACTTGATTATTTATAAATTCATAAAGCGATTTACTAAATTACAATTTGTGAAATAATATTGTTGGTCCTGTTAATTAAAATCAATCTATGTTTTTCCTGTTGATGTTTTGAAATTTCGCAAGTGTTTTGAAATGCGTAGTATAGGTGTGTTTGGCCAGTGTTGTTATTAAAAGGATTACTAAACTTCAGTGTGATGAAAATACAATCCTTCAGGCTCAAAATACTTAATAATCCATAGTCACACCTCCAATGTTGTGTGTAATTTTGATAGTACATATGTACAAATTTAGATACTTAAGTTTAGTGGTTGTAGCTTAAATTCATTACAAAACAAAAGCGTACTACACTTGTTTAGTGATATTATAGCTAACTCCTTGTTTCGCAATGTCGTGGATATAAAAGGAGACAAGAATACAGAAGTATCTAGCAGATTCGTGTTTCGTTTATAGAAATAAGGTTGTACTACTGTCTGTTTTAATTTACTGAGTTGAAGTTTCGAATTACGAATTTTAAAATGTACTCCGCGTATCTTAAAGCAATGCAGGAGCAATTGAAGCTTACAAAAATGTGTGTAGGCAGTACGTATGAATTTAGTTTGAAGTCAAAGCAGCTTCATGTCTGTAAAGTAAAGAAATGGAGACGACATGTGTCTGGAATCCTTGCTTATTTAAAGTTTGCTTTAATTTGCATCGGATCTATTTTTGGGGCTTCACAGAGAACGTCAAAATTAATTTTGGTTTTAATTTTGAATCTACTAAATTTTCATTTCCCAATTTTCTTTGCGCTGCGAATAGCAAGGAACTCTGATCTCGTCGCGCGAATTGCAGCGTTGATAAATGGAATTCTTTCCTTTGAACAGAAGTTGACCAGGGGCAAGCTAAATGGTAAGACATTAACAGCAAGCATGAGATTTTCTATTAATCCTTCGCGTTGGTGTTTAAGGAATACGCGGATTTCAAGGCGCTTTCTTAGGCGCATTCTTGCGCGTAGCCAATTACTTTGGACCCGCAATTGTTTTAGTGGAGATGGTCGGTGGATACGTTGCATTTGGATATCCTCCATTTCCTGGTTATCTGTTAAAAGGCGTGCTGCTTACTGAAAAGAGCGTGGCGTTTAAATTGTTAAGGTTGGGTTACGCAGGTATTTTTATTCCTACCGCAGGAATGATATGCATGCAGCCAAGTGTATTCATTGGGCTGTATAATGTATTGCTACCTGTCATTTCCTTTCGGAATTGCATAACCTATTTAAGTAACAAATATTCGAAAACAACCGTTTCGGTTATTAGTAGGCAGTACAGAGAGTTGGAAATCATTATCTCAGAGTTTAATGAGCTGTTCAGGGTTCGGTTCTTTGTTAATATTGTAATGGTAGGGATAATGATTCCGATGTGTTGGATTTACGTGTCAATAACTTGCTACAAAACGTTTCCTGTAGGAGTAACTATGGTATTTGTAGCAGGTGGAATTATGGGCTACTTTTTTCTTTCTCTGTTATTCGGGAGATCAGCAAAGGTTTGGGTTGACTCGACATCCGCTTTGAAAATATTTGATACGCAAGGAAAGGATGGAATTGGTTGTCGTTACAACAAAAAGGTTATCAAGTCATTGTCCCCTTTGAAAGTGAAACTGGGAAAGACTAATTTTGTAGAGAGAGAAACGCCATTAGTTATTCTATCCTTTTGTATTCAACAGACGGTTACATTGATTTGTTGTACTTGATTCATTTGTTTGATTTGTTTGATTTACATTGCGCACTTTGAAATCATTCCTCAGTAACTACAGACTGTTAATCCATTTCTAGTAAGGAGATGTTAAAAAAATAAATAAAGATTTGCTGCATGCAATTATACAGTGAGAGAAGTGTTTAATATGTAAGTAAGTATGATGTTCATGTATCATAAATATTTCTACCAACGTACAACTAAATACAAAATTCTAAATATATTAATGTTTGTTGTAGATTAATATGTGGACGATTTTGTAATAAAAGTCAGAATTGCGGTAAGCTTCATGGAATCTCGGGAGTAGGTTAAGTGATCAAATGAAAGCTGAGCAAGTGTGTCAATAGGACAAAATCAATTAGTTGTATTGAATTGAGATGAGTTCAATTTGTGAATAAAGATGCGTAAAGGATGGTGTAATTAAATTGTGTGTTAATGTATGGGATACTGTAATAATGAGAGAGTTTGGATTGTAACAAGGGTGAGTATTCGTGTGGAATATTGAGTTGAATGCAGAGCTGATAAGATAATAAGGAAACTATGCCTTGACACTTTGATTCAATATCCATCCCAAGATGTGTTGGTGACTCTATGAAGTTAATGGGGCTTTAAATGTTTAATAACTAATTAATGCTAATTGTAAATGAATTAAAATCATCTACCAGTTAAGAGACAGGTTAAGATATATTGTACTGAAATAACTGATTGAAAATGAACTAATAAACAGGGCGATGACTAACTGTCCAGTTCTGATATAGTTGTCACGAGTGTTGTTGAGACGCATCTTGTGTGTAGGGTTAGCTGTACTATTTATTTAAGAAGTTGTTGGAGGAATACCTGTTATAACTGGTGAGTTGGTGAACAGACTATTGGTTTAATTATAAGTTTAATTGAAAGAAGAGATGTGATTTATTTAGGGATTCATAGCAGACTTGGTTGGAATTGCTTGTGATAATAACGAATATTCAGTCATAGTCATAGCATAGTTTATTTACGTGACAGATAATACATAATTGACACAACAATTGATTCCAGTATTAGGTCACTTTGCAATAAATAAAAACTTTTGTTACTAACTAATCTACATTTGGGTTAATAATTTTTCAATGTTAAATAATTAAGAAGCTGTATTATAAAATTTGTTATTAAACTTAAAATACTAACTGGTTAGTATGTTATGTATTATGGCGATGGATGCGAAAATGGATATTATGGAAAGGGACATTTGCAACCGGATTACTTGTCTTGATGGAGTTTTAAATTGATGCTTTTCATTGGAACAAGATAAGATACTGAAATAAAGATTACGAATTCATGTGGAATTTGATTTAGAGTTTGTGTTTGGACCTGAAATGGTCTCAATATAATTTGTTTTATAGTTTCATTGTTCGTAAGAATTTGAATAAATCACGTGGGCGAATATTCTTTTAGCATTAATGTAAAATACGTAGATAACACGGATTTCAATATAGTCCTGGAGTGTTGTGTCATATTTAGTAATCATTTATGGATTGATTATTACTGATTATAAAGTGGATGAGAGGGATTGAGGGACAGAGATAACATAAATCTAGCTAGAGACATATGGACTGTTGTGCAAGATTAAGATTACCTTAGCACTCGCATGCATAAAACAAGATAAATTGTGTTCCACGAATGATTATATTAGATTTATAATGGTAGGCTTGATTGCTATAATGACATTGGTTATTGTTTAAATGTAATAAGTTTATTCTGTTTAGGATTTCACTTTATCCACTTTCTGGATGGAATCCTTATTTGAACAGCCAAGTAACCATTCACTCAGAATGCTGTGGCAATTATTGCAAAGAGCTATAAGTTTGAGGCACACTGAGTTAAAATATGTGAAATAATATTAATCCTATTAATTAAAATAATTCGGTGTTTTTACTGATAATGTTATGAAACAGTTAAATGGTGTAGGTTTGCTCTGCCAGGGTTGTAAATAACAGGGTATCTGAACTTCAGTATGATAGAATTATCTAAATACTTGTTCTGTTTCAAAACACTTAATAATATAAAGTCACACCCCCGATAGCGTATGTAATTTTGACAGTAAAAATATGTTCTTTAACCTAGTGATTTGAACTTATAATCGTTCAAAGACAAAACGCGTATTATAGTGAGAGACGTAAGTTAAATATTTGTGTTGTGTGTTGTAATGACGTGGATATAAATACGGCGGTATCTAGCCTCATCTTCTTCTCGGGTTTAAGAAAGTACGGTTTTACTACTATCCGTTTGAATTTACAGAGGTTAAGGTTTAATTGAGGTGTTTCATAATGTACTCATCATACCTCGAAGCAATGCAGTAGCACTTGAAGCTTACCAGAATGTGTGTAGGGAGTCTAGGGAGGACATATGAGTTTAATTCGGAGTCAAAACAGCTTAAGGTTGTTAAAGTGCAGAAATGGAGGCGATATGTTTCAGGAATACTTGCTTATTTAAAGATTGCTTTAATCTGCATCACGTCTATACTTGGAGCTTCACGGAGAACCTCCACATTAATTCTTGTTCTTATTTTGAATGTACTTTATTTTCATGTAAATATTTTGTTTGCCCTGCAAATAGTGAGGAACTCCGACCTCGTCGCGCAAATTGCAGCATTGGTAAACGGAATTCTTTCGTATGAACAGAAGTTGATTCCGGGAAAATTGAATGGTAAGTGCTTAAGAGCAAACGTGAGATTTTCTATTGTCACTTGTCTTTGTTGTTTAAGGAATTAATGGATTTCAAAGCGCGTTCTTAGGCGCATTCTTGCGCGCAGCGAATTACTTTGGAAACGCAATTGTTTTAGTGGAGATGGTCGGTGGATACGTAGCATTCGAATATCCTCCTTTCCTTGGCTATCTGTTCAAAGATGCTCTTTCTGAAGAGGCTGTGGCGTTTAAGTTGTTAAGGTTGGGTTACGCATGTATTTTTATCCCAACGTCAGGCATGATATGCATGCAGCTAAGTGCATTCATGGGTCTTTATAATGTATAGCTGCCTGTTGTCTCCTTTCGGAATTGCTTAACCCATTGACGTGGTTTCACATCTATTGATGTTTTCGTGAAGCCAGGCTCAGCTGCGGGTTCACGTCAATTGACGTGTTCATGGAGCCAGCCTTAGCTACGGGTTCACGTCAATTGATGTGTTGAAGGTTACCAGGCCAGCTTACGGAAAACATCTAATGATGTTGTTTCATTTAAGAGCGAGCCTCCGGATTACATCTAATGATGTTTTTGCAATTTTTTTGTAAAATATTAATGCTAATTCATAAAAACTCTCAATTAAGTTGTTTAAGCTATAATTATGTCTTTTTTATATGAAAATACGTTTTTTAAAAAGTTTTAGGTGTTTATTATTGCAAAAAAACTTAATTTTTGCGCCGGAACTTAACATTGATCCTATTAGCGAACATTTCGGATAAATAATAATAATTTCGTGAATAAAGACCTTGTAGCCGATTTAAATGGACTATCAAGGCTACTTTTGTGTTGAGGTTTCGGCATGTCAATTCTTGCGTAATTTATGTTGCACCAGCTTAAATGTTATTTCATTTAATAACCTGATTCTTAGAGCGGTAATTAAGCCACTGATTAGCTATTTAGCATGCCATTGTCTTATAAAAATTGATATAAACCATAGCTAATTTCGTTAAACTTGAACTTTTTTTAGAAGAAAATTTTTTTGCGTCTTTTGAATTTATTTTATACTATATAGGCTAAATTTTATTTTAAAATTGCATGAAAAATAACCCCGTAGGGAGGGGTGGACTAGATTTTTTTAATCCGTACTATAGTGACTTTGAAGCCCATGGTTATCCCGTGAAGATAAGCCTTGGTAACCTTCCATATAGCAGGAGAGAACAGTAATCTTTCTCTTCGAATTCCGCACACCAAAAGGTTAACATATGTATGTCACACGGTTTCGAAAACTCATTTTTTGATTATTAATAAGCGGTACAGAGAGCTTGAAATCATTACCTCAGAGTTTAATGAGTTGTTTGGGGTGAGGTTCTTTGTGAATATTGTCATGGTAGGGATACTGATTCCTATGTGTTGGATTTATGTTTCAATCACTAGCTACAAAAAGTTTCCAGCAGGAGTAACAATGATATTTGTAGCAGATGGCAGTATGGGCTACTTTTTTCTTTCTCTGTTATTCGGAAAATCAGCAAAGATTTGGGTTGACTCGACATCCGCATTGAAAATATTTGCTACGCAAGGAAAGAGTGGAACCCGTTGTCGATACAATGAAAAGGTTATGTTATCGTTGTCCCCTTTAAAAGTAAAACTAGGAAGGACTAATTTTGTAGAGAGGGACACTCCATTAGTTATTCTATCGTTTTGTATTCAACAGACCGTTGCATTGCTTTGTTGCACTTAATTCATTCGTTTGATAATTCGTTTAAGTAATACTTGCCCAGTTGGAATCATTCCGTAGCAATTTATAATGATTGCAAATTAATGTCTATTTAAATAAGATGCTAAATAATATATGTACCGATTAGAAGTGCATACAACTAAATAGTGCAAGACATGTTGAATATGTTAGTAAGAACGATGTTTGTCAATCAAAAATATTTCTACTATCGTACGACAAAATACAAAATCTTAAATATACTAAAATCTGTTAGAAGTTAATCTTTACAGGGTTTCATTGTGTATACGTAATTATGAAAATAATACGTTAAATATATTGAGAAATAACTACAGCTCCAAATTTGTAGGCACGTAGGTAGACATGTGACAAAAAACAAATTCCCAAACGTTAAGTTGCTAAGGATTTAAAACTCATTTGGATTCCCTAGTCAGGTTGTCACCCGCGTGTGTCACAAAGCTTGTATGAAAATTGTAACCTATTGCAAATGTAAAAGCCGAAATATTCGAAGTAAATTATTATATTCTTGAAATACGGTATTAATTGTAGGATAGAATACCGTGAATTTAAATATTAAATATTTCACAGAAACCACAGGTTATTTAGTTGAAAACAAAAATGTTGCCGTATGAAAATAAAGTACAGAATTTGCGAAGACACTTGAGAAACCGAATGTTGTAAATGTAAGCTCGGCCAGTAAAATAAGAGTGGAATGTTCTTGGGTATTTCGTGTGATTTTTCTATAAAGGTTTAATCAGCTAAATATGCTTACAGGAATTTACAAATTTCTTGCAGGTTAGGTTAGTCTTACAGAATAGTAAAAACTATTTGTTTAGGATGACTTTGTTTTCACAAAAGGAATAAGCTTTCCAAGTGAAAAGATTTTGTGTGGATATGAATTACATCAATTATCTATTGCAATATGGAGAAATCGTTGAACTTAGGATAATTAGACTAGCGTTGTGTTTGAGTGTTGGAGACAGGTTGGTTAGAGTTTATGTCAATGAATGAAACAAAATTAGAAATATATGTAGCATGGGTTAGTTACTAAGTGTTGGACTGGTGAACAAGGTTGATTTAAGGAAGGTGGAATACTAAGGCCAAAGAGCTGCAGTGACATAATAATTCATCATGATCATCCATGCGTTTCCAAGAAGGTCTCTTTTGCAGAGGTTGGGTCCTTGTTTAATATGAATGGTAGGGAAGGACTTGAGGACTCGGGAGTAGTAACGTCTGTCGTTTAATGAGTTAACTCGGAGGCGAAGGCCGTGGAGGAATTCTTCTGCTGCGATTCCTACGAAAGAAATTCCCTTGAAGTTCAGGAACAGCTGACGAATAGCTGTCTGGAGTTAAGAAGAAGGATATTAAACTTTAGATTATAAAGGGAGTTGTTAATGTATTCCCTTACCCACATGTCGGTGAGGAGAAAGGCAAAGTCACTAAGGGCGATTCCAGGTTCACGAAGCATTCGAAAGGCAGTGAAAGCCTCAGCTGTTTGTTGGCCAAAGAGACACGTGTGAATTGACAGGAGTTTGTTTCTTTGGAACTCATTCATTAAGGTTGAGTAAAGCAATAAGTATCGATAGTCTCTTGTGGCTTTTGATATGGAATATTCGTAGGTAGGTGACCCTTGACCTCTGCTTTCTCCTGCAGAGCTCAGGTCATCACGTGACAAGGAGCTGGAGAAGGCAAAGTTGGAACCCAAGCGGGAGAGTTTACGAGAGGAACGAGAAGACTTGGATTTAATTATATTATCGCTGTGAACGGTGGAAATTGTGGATGGTCGCATACGGTCGTCTTGAAAGTTTTCTTGAAGAATCTTGGAGTTCATAAGGCGAAGAGTTTGTTCCAGATAAATTGCAGACAGAGGGAATCCAGAGAGAGCGCAGTTCCACAAGATGACGATGATGAACATACAGAGGAACTCGTAGACGTAGTTTATCCAGAAGAGAAGGTCACTTTCTCCAGGAAACAATATGTAAATGTTTGTCAAGTATTTCGGGTATGAAAAGAATTGAATGCTTATGGAGATTAGACACACAATGAGGATTTCCCTGGAAGGTCAAAGGTCAGTGGATTTAAGGAAACACTTAAAGAACGTTTAAGGTGACTGTAGAACTTACAATTGACGTGCAAGAACCCATTTCCCAGCCTTGGTAACTTGTCCTTGGAAATCCTGAATATCTGAGTGCTGAAACCGCTTGAATATTCTGTTCTGGAGTCTCCAACCTTCTTTAAGTATTTCGAAGAGAGGGTAGGTGGACACAAGTCCCCAGTAGGCTACTCCACAGCCAGTAAGGATTAAGAACCACGTGAGTACTGCGATTTGATCGTAGAATTCTGAGGCGTCGATGCCTGTGAGGTGCAGGAGGATTCCTGCCAGGTGGATTGTTTTTGTCCAGAAGATTCCCTGAAAGAACAGGAAGATTCCCAGGGGAACGGAAGAGGTTGGGGAGAGTTTGTAGTTTCCATTTGCCAGGAGAGTTAATCGAGTTTTGCTTGCTCCAAGGTAGATTAAAGAGTTGTAGAGTTTCATGGGGAAATGTGAGACAAAGTTTGGATCAAAGTATCGTTCGTATGGGATGAGGTGTTCCATTGTGGAAGGTGGTGGGACTTCCACTAAAGAAAGTTGTGAAGTGTCAAACGTGTTTAAACGTGGAAACATGTTCAAGGTAACATTATAGAATAATGAGATGGTTAATTTTTAAGATTTTGAGCTGAGCAGACACCTTAGAAGGTTAAAGTAATTTCAAAAGAAAAATTGGAAGGTTAAAGAATATTTTAAACTGAAGATAAAGTTAAGTATTGACTCTGTACATAACTCTGAGGAGCATAACTGGGTTATTACTCTACACAGAAGAAAGTCACTTAAACTGCTGTGAGGCACGGTGACCAGGGCGAAGTTATACAGGAAGAGATAAAATATTCACTTGGTTATAAAATGGGTAACAAGCGTAGAAGTTGGTGAAGTGTAAGGTAATTAAGCATTTGCATGCGATAGAATAAATTTGTCATTTACTTTAATGTGTATGGAGGGATAGTTAAATTGGATAGAAGGATATTTAGGAATAAAGTGACGTAAATGGCAATTATAGATAAGAATATTTAATTGGTGAAGTCCTGTTTAAGGTGAAAGCAAAGTTGGATTACCTACGTATGGGTTAATGTGGATAGTGGGGAAAAATGTGAGAAAACAGCGTGAAATGTTAATCAAGTGAGTTAAGGGATACAACGTATAATTATCGTTAAATAAAATACAGGAGTTGGGGCGATGTATATTTTATGGTGAGGTATTTATAGAAATTTTGCGAACGTGTTATTTTAAATTGAGTATGGGAGACGAACAGGTATTAAGGCGCTGTAATGTGAGTAGTATAGACGATAGTGATATACGGTTCTGGGAATTGTGTGAAGTGTATATGTAACTATTAAATATATAGAATTTATTGACAATTGGACTTTGAAGTTAATTTACTGTTTAAGTAAAAGGTAAACGTTTTAGTTACGAAATGTATTTCAGCTCCGAGAGGCAAAATGTTTTTTACCTGTAATGTTTAATTTACATACAAGTTTGAAAGTATTAAATGCCACGTTAAACTGTGAGAGTTTAATGAACAGTTACAAGGTGCAGTGGGATTTAAATTATGTGTAATAAGCTGGAGTAGTCGGGAATTCGGATTAGTCATCAGCTTTCAGCTCCAGATATTTACAAACACATTCTGCTAAAAGAAAATAGAGTTTCTTGTGAGATTAAAAATTAATGGGGGGATTTAGTAGTGAAGCTTATGTAAGACGGACAGTTTAAAGTGAATAGGAATTAATAAAAGTAAATTGAACAACACGCGTAGGTGGTTGCCCAACGAGGCACTCCTTTCCCTACTGCCCCACTGCCCTTGCTTCTTCATCTCCAGCAGAACACATACACTTGACCTTCAGACCTGAATTATACGCAGCTATTGCTTAATAGCTTAAAGATGAGTAATCATCAACACGTATACATTTGGTTTAAAGGCAAAGGTCAAACTTAAAGAGACTTGTTAGTGTAGGAAATATTTAGCGAGTAGTCAACACATTGAGGAATATCTTCCGGTATAAAAAGATGGGAAGGAATGTTCCGTCCATTTACTCACTACAAGAATCTCATTTGATCCAGAGATCCAGTTAGTTTCTGTTTAAGTGTCATTGAGAGTAGAAGTGGGTTAAACATGAAGTGTTTTCTTTGTACGGTTCCTGTGGTTGTGTTATTTGTTCTTGGAGTTGTTGGAGGAAACCCTGTGTCTTATTGTAAGTTCAAAAGGATGTTTTGAGTTATTTAAGAAGTGTTTTAATGGTGTAGGTGCGTGTGGAAAGTTAATCAAGGGTTTTTATTGTCTTAATAAATATTTCAGATACGGAGAATGACTGTCCACGAGGGCCTTCTTTCTATGATGGATGCAATTGGTGTTACTGTTCGAATGCGAGATACATGTGTACTGTAAGGTATTGTCCTGAACAGGGAGAGTCTAATGGATTTGGATATACGGATATGAGAGCACCAGGAAACCCACAGCAAAGATTCTGAAGCAGTTGAGTAGGCCACTACAATTTAAAGATTTAATTTGGATAGTTAGGAGGAAGTTGAGCTTATTTATTTGCACTTCTTTAATGAAAGTTTAGAACTTAATTTTATGAATGGTATTTATTAATCGATAATTTATTCCATGTTTTTTAGGATATGAAATAGATTAATGAATTGTACGGGTATTTTTTGAATAAAAGTTGTACAGGGATTTTGGTGCGCAGTAATGTTTTTGTTAAAAGGTTATTTATTACGTGTTGAAGTTTAAATTAGGAAGACGATGTAAACTATTAGCTTAAAGAGGAAGTGGATAGATGTGGAGTAATTAGGCGCATAACCAGAAGCAATTGAGGAACCAGTGTGTACTCGTTTTGTTATGACAACTTTGCAATGAATGAAGCCTTAAGTGTATTTGCAAAGTATTTGGTTAAGCGTGACAACCAGTGTACTCCGGATTTAATTAATGTCTTATTGTCATGTCTTCCTAATCTAGTCTTGTAATTTGAACTTAAGTATTGTGACGTGAGGTTTATTTAGTAACTAGAAATGGATCATCTCATTTCACATTACGTCATTCAAATATGGAATCGATATGTATGGATGTGTATTATTGGAAATTACGTTGTTGATTGGTATTAAGTGAGGAAACAAATCAATTTCTTATGCAAAATCTTCTTTAGAAAGTAATTTATGGCTAGTCTAGGTATTCGAAGGAAGAAGTAATTGATTACTTGGAATTACAAGATTCCAACCCACCTTATATATGAAATGGATTTTAAATTAAACTCATTCCTATCCTGAATTGAACCTGCGGATACTTTTTATTTAAATTACTGTAGATTAACCAAACGTAGGCTCTTCTCCAGGAACGCAGCATTGTTCTTTCCAGTATCTGCAACTGGAGAAAGTCCTGTCTTGCTGGAATAAGCGATGATATCCATGTCCACATTGAAGGTACTTGCCAAGGCAATACCCGCCCAGTCCCTGGCAGGATATCCAAGCTGGATAGATTTTTATATTAGAGCGATTTAATTAGTTTTAGAGATTGGGAATTCTTACCAGTGACACTCGTAAGGATTATTGATAAAATAAATAAGGCGTGAAAGTGGAAAGTAGATTTCATGGTTAACATATTTCAGATTAAAGACAAGGAAGACGGAGGTGAACGACTGGGTGAATGGGTGAGTGAAAAGATCAGATTTCACTTTGGAATCTACTAAACGTGATTAAGTTGTTTTACAAGCAGTGAGTAGTTTCGAATTGTTCGTATTTTGTTCTGATTAAAGGATTGTATAACTTTGAAATGCTTGTATTGAACTGCAAGGGTAAATATAAATAAGTGAACAATGAATTTGCCAACTTCCAAGGACAATCAATTATTACAATTATTATAAACTAATAACAACGAACCTTAGGTGATCTTTACTAGTGGTGATGTTGAAGGCCTTGAAAATCTCCACACACACGGTACCAACTACTGACTAATTCTAAGTAATTCTCCATTATTGATCATCCTCTGGATTTCTGGATTAAATCTCTACATGTGAAGTGTGTGTGAAATTGTTTAATTAATTCGTGTAAAGTCTTACTTTCTTGTCTGTAGCCTGCAGTGTCTGAGCAGACTGCGTGTGTGCAAAGAAGTTAAGCACTTAAGCAATAATTCCTAATTTAAACAATAATCATCAGTTGTTCTCTATTGTTTTGGTGAAGAAAGTTGGATTGCAGAATAAATTACTTACATTAAATTATTACATCTGGTTTATAATTTTCAATTTTCAAGCTCTCTTTTAAGGACAATCTAAGGCATTAAAATTATTGTAATTATTTAAACCTGTGGACAAAGTTACATTTTGTGGCATTTTGGGGTGGATACGTTTGTACTTGATTAATATATGCTTAATGTGATGTGTGTGGGTTAATTGATTCTATGAGAGCTCTCAAATTGAGTGGAGTCTTTTAATGTCTAGTTTACGCAATACACGACTGGGACACATGAAGTAGTTATTTAGTTTCAGAAACAAATAGAAGCAAAGGAAGTCAGTCAAAAGAACCACACAGATTGCAT
This sequence comes from Isotomurus graminis, assembly GCA_034696565.1. Taxonomy (NCBI): domain Eukaryota; kingdom Metazoa; phylum Arthropoda; class Collembola; order Entomobryomorpha; family Isotomidae; genus Isotomurus; species Isotomurus graminis. The sequence goes on along the minus strand of JAQGAB010000449.1, from coordinate 876 downwards.
TTAATGCATTAATCATCTCCCGATGTAATAAATTGTTCAACTTCAGTCTTAGGTTGCATATGGCTGTTAAAAGTGAAATGTATACTTGACAGATTAAATTTAAGCCACATCTGCTTAAGTTGAGAGAGTGTTGGTAGTTTTATTCGTGTAGACCTGGATAAGCCTTGTCATTCACATCTTTCGAAGTGGCCGTCAGAAGTACGGGACCTTCGAGGCTGGAAGTATTCTACTGGTTTCTCTCACTTTTGCTATTGGATGTGAACTGAGGAAGTAGATTTGCCTATGAAGACCTTAAACTGTTTGTGTGTGATTTGATGAGACACAATGGAATTAAGACCTGACACGGTTGTGAATTACAAAGGGTCAACAGGTTTATTCTGATTGGTTGAAAAGTGGGATAGATGTGTTTAGTGTTTAATTCTGTGGGTATAGGGAAAGGTAAGCAGAGTCATCCCATCCTAATGGGTAGTTTAGAGTAGCTCGCTGCTCCTGAAGGAAGTCGGTGAGGGGCTTAAAGTATTCTTTGATTGGTCCTGCGTCTAGTTTAGTTGTACGATTGTCTGTGAGATCTCCAAGGACTTGTCCCCAATTCCGTGAGAACCCTGCGGCCATTAAGTTCCTAGTAATTGTAAAAAGAAGGAGATTAAGACTTGGAGATTAAGGGTTATGGATAGTTGATGGGAGGTACTTGAATTTAAGTCCGGCTTCCTTGTTTCCGTAAATGTCGCAAGTGTGAAGGGGTCCTTTGTGTCTCGCAGTGTTGCAGAGTTCCTGGTGGACTTGGAACTGAAGGATGAAAGAGACGAAGTATCGGATGTAGGGAGTGTTTCCAGGGACGTGGTATTTGCTTCCAGCGTCAAAGTCTTCTTCTGAGCG
>JAQGAB010000448.1:0-27389 GCA_034696565.1 Isotomurus graminis | reverse complement strand
CAGTCCGTAGAAAAGGACGGGACAAGAGGTAAAAAATATATTGTACATCATCAGGAATATTCCATCAAAGATGGCCTACACATAATCAGACGTGAAGGGTTAGATAAGTTTTCCGGGTTGTAGTTTATACCATTGATAGAGGATGATTTGTAACGTTGTATATCTTACTTGGGTAGAGAAGCTTGAGTGAAAGCAGTAGAATACTTGGGGCATTATGAATAACACATTTTTGTAGAAAAAGTAGTTGGCTATGTTTGCCAGGCGCACGTAGTACCAATGTCCGTGGACAAGGATTGCCTTCCGGAGGAATCCAAACTTTGCCAACGCGAAATCTGCACACCTTGCGGCTTGTCGTCCTTCTTTCCCTAAGATTCCTGTAATGTATTAATATACAGATTATTTATCCTTTCCATTTAAAGTTCCCAGCGTATTGAAATAACTGACCGATTCCTATATGAGCCTCTTGGATCATCGCAACGTCATTTGCACCTGAGGAATTAATTTGAAGTGAATGTCTGTGAATCTTTATTAAGTACTTCCCTGAAGTAAGTGAATCTCACCATCTCCAACAGCGGCGGTTGTAGGACTTCCAGGAGTGTCTCGTACCATTCTGACGACCTGGGCTTTCTGGAGAGGAGTCATGCGAACACACACCACACGAAAGGCTCTCATGGCCACATCACACAGAATCTTAGGACATTCCTTGAGTGACACTGCTAAGGCCTCTCCGTCCACAATGAATACTGTGTTGTCTCCAACTTCCATTGATGTCTGAATCTGCTTCAGCTTCTCTATCACAACTTCTGCTTCCCCGTGATCAGTCAAGTAATACCTTGTAGTACCTGTTGTGATCAGCCCGCATGATACAGCAACCTAAGAAAGGACATAATAGATTAGCAATGCACAAAGTAGTTAGCACAAATCAACTCACATTCTCTCCAGTTTCTAGTTTGTCTCCAGTCAACATCCACACTCGAATCCCTGCAGCTCCTAAAGCTGCTAAGGTTTGCTGCACACCTTCTTGAAGTTGGTCTTCCACTCCTGTGGCTCCAATAGCTGTAAAATGACTCTCAATATCCATGTAGATCTCTCGAATCTTATCCTCCCGGTTTCGAATCAGTCTTCTTGCTGCCTTTAGTTGTGATATGTAGTCGTTCAGTTCAGCCTGAGTTAAAATTCTCTCGGCTACTATTAACGTTCTCAGTCCCATCTGAATCAAACAGAATAATATTTATTATTATATTAATATACGCGTTACATAATGATGCATTCAATTTACCATTGCAAATCCTTGGATATGTTTAGCAATCGCTTGTGTTGGTCCCGCATCACATTTCGGAAGAACCGTATTATCTGCTCCTTTGGTAAGTACTTTGATTTCTCCCTTATCATTTTCTATCACCACTGACATGCACTTTCTATCTGAATTTGAAAGAACATTTTAATGTGTTTGCGTGGTTTATTTGGGAAAAACGAGGCTGATTAATTTACTCGAATCGAATTCCAGCATCAAGTGACGCTTGTACGTCTCTATTTTCCCGCATACATCAACAGACAGCATTTCCTCTTTTTCTCCTTTGAATACAACTCCGAGCCTGCGTGAAACAAATGAGCTGATTGTTACGAACTGATGATTAAGAAAATGTGAGATATATTGTGGACAGCTTACTGAAGACACGCTTCTACCAAAGCTTTCTCATCAGGACTAGACGCTTGGTACTCTAAAGTTCCCCCTAATGGATTGGGGATAGTCACTGGGTCCGGACTATTGTTGCCGATGATGAACAAACTGTTAGCATTTCTTATCTTAGAACTCAGTTTCTTCTTTTTTGGAAACAACTCTGATCCCGTAGCATCAATGCTTGGTCTTCGCATAGGCATCACTTGAACCGAATGGCATAGAGCAAGTGTCTTTAAGAACTTAACTACATCTGGAGAACTCTTTACATCCACCTTCGTCTTTTTACTCTGATCTTCTGCGTCGGTTCGATACAAGCACCAGTCTTCATCAAAGTCATAACGCGTGCTTTCAATACAACACAGTCTGAACTTCATCACATTTTCTGTAAGCGTTCCTGTCTTATCCGAAAAGAGGTATTCAATTTGGCCAAGTTCTTCGTTCAAGTCTGATGTCTGCATGAGAATTATATAACACAATAAAACAACTCAATAAAAATAGGAAAATCTATTATTCTTTTTACTGTATATTCTTACATTGCAAAGTGGAGGATCTCCATCACCCGTAGACATTTCGGCATCCCACACGAAAAACTTGCTTCCAAGAAACTTTTGTAGCTCTACATTTGACATAAGATAAATATTAAATGCCCAAACCCTCATTAAGAATTTGGTATTTTATAGCTTACCGATTGTTACGTAAAGGGATATAGGGATGATGTAATTGAATAAAACGAGAAAGGCTCCGAACAAATTAAAGACGTACTCAGCGTTTGAGCCGGTGGAAGGTTCGCCGAGGTACCACGCGTCAGCTAAAATTATATTCAAAGGTTTCTTCGATTCAAACATTTTTCATTTTCCTGTATTTTTCAGCTTTTAAAAGGGATTTCAATCTTACCAGGATACCATTCGACGAAATATGACAAAGCCATGGAACTGCATACAAGAAGAAGAAGAAGGACAATGAAGAGCAAAAGGTACTTGTTCACAGATCTGAAAATTCACATAACATTAATTTGTTTCACTTTAAGTCGTGGAAGCGAAAACTAGTATCTCATTTTCTCCGATATTTTAAAATCGCAAAGCATTTGTAAATCGATCTTACTTTTCGACTGTCGAAAACTTGGGCCCAGTGGGAGTGGAATTTCTAGCTAATCTCGTGTCAGGTCCGGTATACAAAACAATACCGTAAATGTAATCAGTGTTCTTTAGCCTCGTTCCTCGTAGGATCATATTCTCCATTCCAATGACAACTTGCATCCAGTCAGTAAATGTTCCTGATGCCTGTGGTGGACCCCAGTAAGAAATTCGTGACTTTGTGGAAGCGACTTTCTAAAAAGTAAGCAGCGATTTTGCACACACGGTCAAGAACAAAACATTCAAACGACTTTTTTTAAATATTCTTACATCAACCGATTTCCTGTTGTCCTTTACACTAGTTGTGGTCTTCTCAGGCTTTCCATCGGGGCTGAGACCGGGGTCTGCAGAAGGTTCGGGAACACCGTCCTCTGCTACAGTGGTGAGTGAAGATTCCCTGCGGTTATCATTGTCATACTGGGGTATCAAAACATTTCCATTAAACGTATAGAGGTCTTCACAAGGCTGTTCATATTCAATAGCCACGTTAAAGTTCAGAAAGTCCGTCTCATCGCGAAAGTGGGGAAGTCCAGCAGGTGAATATCGCATCTGTGAGTTAGATGAATCGTCAATATATATTTGACATGTTCATGGGTCAACTAAATAAGACCACACGGCCATGTTCACACCTTCAGATTAGTCTCGCCATCCAAATTAGCTGTGTTGATTTGGCATCTTTGGAACTCGTCACTTGAGGCAATGAAAAGTAAATCTGTTGGCACATGCTCTTCACCTTCTAACTTTAGAATGTCACCAACACGAATGTTTTTGGACTTGATAACCTGTTATAGGGTAAACAGGAACTTGTTTTAATCTTTCGTGAATGCACACCTGCAACAAAAGATAAACTGACCTCAATCATTCCATCCCGGATGACTTTAACAGGTCGATTATTAAACTCATTGTCAGCCTTGTGTCTCAGCCAGTCTTCATATCCTTGCTTGACCATAGTCACTGATATGACGAAAGCTAAGGGAACTACTGCTGTCACTGGACTCACGGGACTGTCTTTCAGTATTGACTGTAACATTTACATTACATGTGCAATTTCACACCACAGGTAATTCTGACGAGAGAGTTCTTACCTGAACGATTGCCACAATAAGGAAATAAAAGTTCACAACTCTTCTGAATTGCTCAAACAGATTCTGCGGCAGGAACGACCATGCTGTGTACTGTATTAAGAATTCGATATTACACTTAATTTATGATTGGATTGAAACGTACAGCAGTGTAATCGGAATTTTACCCGAGATGATCGAACTAAATTGTCTGGATAAACTACTCTACTCTTTTGCTTTGGAGTAGGTGGTCCCACAAAACTTTGCCTGTGGATAATCAATGCAAAAAATATAGTTTATAAATACTTTGAATATCTCAGACGGACCACAATTTAGTAACATTTAAAAGTGTACCTTCTAACAGGAACTGGTTTAGGAAACACCGGGTCTAGTTTGCTTTTGCTATCTGAGAAAGATTGTTTCGAACTTCTATCAACAGGAATATTCAGAGGATTTCCTTCATCGTCTTCATTTAGAGTTGGACAGTCTTTTCCTATGTAAACTCTGCGGAGTTTGACTTGGGCTAGAGCCCCTTTCTTGTTGCATGTATTCCCCTGTTAAGTAACAAAAATCTTTAATTGCAGTCACATTTAAAAACAAAGTCTGAAGAGTTGTATTACCATCTTAATCACAGTAGAAGCCACGTATCATTCAAAGATTGAGACATCACAGACTACACAGCGCACTCCTGAAATCAACAGTGTAGTTATTGTCAATCACACAACAGACTGTCTATCTCGATCGGAAACTACCTATGCTCAGATAAGACAAATCAGTGACTATATGGTATAAAAGGACGAAAAAAGTAACAATTAATCGGAAACAGTCACTGCGTCACTAGAATTATCAGTTCCACATCCACAATAACTTTATATCTGTGTATGAAGTCTTCATTCTTATCTCTTATCTTTTCATACAATTTATTATTATGAATGCATGCTGTATCAAAAGTGACTGAATCGTAGCTTGTCTAAATTAAATATCCATGTAATGATATCACTCAACCCAGAAAGATTGCGGTAGCCTAAAATTATATGAGTCACGGTCAACTCGATTGATACAAACATGCATTATACATCTCGAACGTTAACTTCACGGATTTTATGGCAAATAATGATATTGTCTTGTTGATTTGCAATATTAACGACTAACCAGAATTGACAGTTTCCGTGCGGCATTCCACGCTACAAGCTATTGACAGCCTGCGTTAGGAATCCTTTCCCTTCCGAATGTTCAAGTAAAAATAAACAAAAAAGAACTAAAAACTATGAAACGTAACTACTGGAAATAACCTGGCAAGCAAAAACTGCATGAACGATTATCATATCATTTCAAGACTTCCACCTCCCTTGGCATTGGAAGAATCACGAAGCTTCCGATGTATTAAAAAGTTCCTTTCATCTCATCGTTTTTTCTGCTTTGTCCGTGAAGCTGTATTTAAACATGGGGTGAGCAAACACAAATGATTACTTCTGAAGCTACTAAAATTCCACCTGAATGAGAGAGATGTAAGCTTGAAATGCACCTTCCGAACAAAACTTTACGTATCACTCACCACGTATTCGTACTTAATAATTGCCTTAAACCGGGTGAAGATGACTGCTATAGTTGCTTCATTTTTTATTGCAAAGTCGGCAACTTTTAGATCACATTCAGGTATACTACAATAAGCACTACAATTGACAATATACCACCACGTTTTTTGCTTCGTCCGTGGAAATGGACTCGCGGAAAGTGAAGTAATTAAAGCACAATGCAGCATCAACAATGGCGTGTAAAAATCATAGTATATGTTAATATCTGGTTAATATAATGCCTATCTCATCTGTTCCAGTGAACTTTCTTGCGTGCCTAGTTCGCAGGTGAGTTTCAAGGTTCCTTGAAATCCAGTTAGCTTGTGGGGTGGCCAACTAGCAGCTTAGCCAAATTCTAGACTAACCGTCTACAGCGACAGTGTTATATTTGAGGAATTTAAAGTTTAATAGATCGTGCTCTTAATTGCTTGGTGTAATGTTATGCTTAGAAAAACTAGAAACGTGATATCAGTGATTTCTCACATCTAAAACAATGGACCAAGTCTAATATTTTACTTAGCTCTGAGATTATAGTTTCAGGTGTTTTACGCAACTTATATTTATTACTGATTCCAGTTCAGACCTTACGACTGTGTAGAATTCGAACAAAAACTGCAGAATGACTTCTTGTTTCATGCAATATTGACATTAGTGACAAGAAGAAAATCTGCAAAGCACAAAGGCACTTTTCATATTAACTTTAGGTGGAGCTTCAAGGTTAAATCAACAGCATAAACTCTCACTATAAGAGGTTTAATTTATCCGTACCTACCTACTCGTATTTAGATGATGTAATTTCAAACAAACATATTTCAACCGCCTAACGCTACAGAGGTCTGTCGAAAACTCCAGACTTAGAAACTGCACCCACAGTTCTTCAATTAAGACATTCAACATTCGCGAGTTTTTATTGCAATCTTTCCAATGTATTTTCAGCATCGGGAACAATCCTAGTCGCCACTTCATGAATATTAAAATGCGATGTTCTTTTGTACTTTTTGAGTAATAATTCTGCTATAATACGTAATCCAACAAGATCATGGGGATGAATACTGATACACATTTAGTGAGTATTCTGAGTATACATTGCTTAATTTCATGTCCTCTTTGTGTTGCTCTGTTTACTCATCTCCTCTCCACAAATTTATCATGAAAATGAATTCACCAACACATTCTATGAATAATTAATTTGTGATTTTTGGGGACGAGGACATTCATACGCTAAAGCGTCTTTAGCGCTACAGAATTGTAATCCCGTATCCCGTATGTATTTTTCAAATACACGAGAAGTAACACAAAACCAACAAACTGTAACTTGCAAAATAGAATGACATTGTGAAGAAATCCGATCATTCCATGTAGTTAGGTCTTTCGTTCCAAAGTATTCTAGGTTAAGCACTCACCAGCGAATATTATGGACACGCTTCTCCTAATGAATACGTTCTGGCTTTGAAATCCATGAATGCCGAATTGTACGAGATCCTTAATTATCACACAACTCGTTCAGATCTGTTAATTCAATTGGTAACAATGAGAAATTGATCTGATGACCCATGAACTTGCGAAAATTCACTACACTAACACTTAACGCACTCAAACAAATTGAATATATCACCCATTAGCCATATCTCAAAGTAAGACGAGCTCAGAGCTCCTCATCAACTCACGGTAAACAAAGACTGTCAATATGAAAGACTCTGTGTGCGAATCATAAAGCAGTTCGTGCTCTAAGCTGTTAATGAGTGTGCCGAAATTAATAAAAAGATTATATATTATGAATTCGTCCAGTATACTCTTAAGTTAGGCCTATAGAACTATAAACTTTGAGATGCATTGAGTAAGTAGACGAACAAACACTTGTTAGTATGATACGAAATTTGCAAATATCATCTCTAGGTACTTTAATAATAATATGTGACTAACTTGGGGTTGACGAAGGCTTAGCAATCCATATTGGGAAATGGATCAGCATCATTTATACAATGGAGGCACTGCTTACTACTGAAAACTATTACCAGAGAGTAGAGAGTATTACATAGTGCACACACACACCATAGGTAAGGTTAGGTATGTATGGAATATTAGCATGTGTTATTTTTAACTGGAGGAATAAAACGAGATAAAAAACCAAGACACTTCTTAATACATTCTCAACCCGTACTTAATTACGGCAATCATCCTTGCATTGTAATTCCCCAGTGTTGGGTGAACACGTTGGATCAATGTACAATGAAATTCTATTCACACACTTCAAATTCGCCCAGAGCTAAAGTTCTCGACTATATCGCAGACAGGATAAAAACCCAACGCTTGAAATTGTATGATATTTATGAAAGAGAAAGTGACACATTGCATAATAATTATCAAGTAAGGTATGCACATATTGTGTATGGAATGGATTCACATTAACGTACTGCTTCATATCAAAATGGTTTTTTATTCGAGTTTCGGTTTCTTGTATGAAAATAACAAGCGGAGATTCATAATTATCAAGTCACCTTCTTCCACTGGAGGAAGGAGTGACGAGAGCAAAAAAAATTGCTGTGTAATTGCACTAACATCCTTCTTTATACAGATTTAGTGCGGACAATGTTCAATGACTTACAAGCCAAAGACTTCCCACAGTCTTCTGTATCCAAATTCTGAGTAAGCACCTTTTGCTCTCACGAATTGCCAAATATTTTCTATATGACTATACGTCTGGATGTTTGCATATTCATTAAGTTAGCAATTAGTAGACAAATAACAAAGGTGATGCTGTGCTGAAAAATATTTTGACTTTTTAACAAGATGCAGCCTGCGTCTAGAATCTTGAACAACATTCTAAAGATATAACATAGGTTCTCTTGAATGAATTTTGCTGGAATTATATGTTCTTGCGTCAAGGAAAATGCCAGAATGTCATAACACGAGCTAAATTATGATCTTACACGATTCAAAATGTACTAAATATTGTTGTCTTTCATTCTAAGATTTGTAAATTACTAAAGATTTCATCTTGATGCTGAAATCGTGAGTTTTCCAGCCATGTTCTGATGACTTAGTATGAGTGACTTGGTGTTACTTATTCAATAGACTTTCTGAAGCCCAGTCAGATGTCACATTCACTGGAATATAAATGAAGGTGAAAACAGAGCTTGACAACGATTCTTATGAACCTTCCTGCCGTATGCAGCATGAGTTGAGTAGTAAATGTTTCAGGAAATAAGAACAGGACGTCTCAGGGAAAGTACATACTTTCAGTGTTCTCCAAACTTTCACGGAGATCCGAGTCTCCTCCCGTATTCCCGCAGTAACTTTTACCCGGGTGAAATGACTTTCACTTTGGATCTCATGGAATAAGATTTCACTCAATACACAATACTCATTAGCTTAGTTTTTAAACCACTCAAGTCTCAAGATGTAATTAAAGACAGCTCAAACCTATCCATTTAAACCTCACGTATTATTGAAATGCTACTCACTATCAGTCATGGTTAAAGTAATGAAGATTCTTCCACTTTTCATAATAGTGCTGTTGTTTTCTGCAGCCATAATATTTTCTTATATGGGATGGGTTACCCTGAGGGGAAGGGATGATTTCAATCCATTTCAATCAGTAAACACTGGTCCTGGAGCAACCAGGGCTCGGACCCTTATGGGGGATGGGGACCAAGCTTTCACCAACTTGAACGAAAAGAAAATTCCAGATCCAAATGATCCTGAGAATGAGGTAAAAATGCATAGCAGCCTAAATTAATTAGTCCAATGAAAGACTTAATCGAGAGATGAGTGTTTGTTTAATATGCAGGGACTTCCACCGGGACTGATTTCAGTGAATGAAGACGTTCTCAAGGACCATGATTTAGATGTAAAAATCGAACGGCTTAGGATGCGAGTCATCTCGAATCTGAGACGACACATGTTAAATGGAGCTAAAGTAATTGGTAAGCAATGATAATTCTAAATATGTCATGTAACGGAATATACTTTCTAAAATAACTTGAGAAGGTCCCCCAAAATCAGGACATATCAACGAATACGGCGTTGATTTTTCAAAGTTGAAGCCAAAATCACAACGCTTAGACAGACGAGATGTGCTCTGTCGGATTAAAAATCTTAAATTCAAGTTATTGAACGAGAGATCCAGTCCTCTCTTGGCCGGGAAGGAGTTCCCAACAGAACCCTTGTTTAGTGTGGAAGGATCCTCAGAAAATAGATATGAAGAAGGAAGCTCGGGCTCAAAAAGATCTCAATTGCTCAATGAAATTGTTCCGGAGCCGTTGTACAAAACTTGTGCAGTTATTCCAAATTCTGCTGCCTTCGATGGGTCAAAACATGGAATAGACATAGGTACCGATTTACTGTTACATTTTTAAGAATTTAAAGTGCATCAAGAATGTAAAAGATAATTGCGGAAGTGCATGCTAATTATCCCTTCAAGTATGAGTTGGCAGTTTGCATAATTTTGCCATTTACCACACTCAGATTCTCATGACTTTATACTTCGTTTCAACAATGCACCAACTACTGGCTATGAGGATGATGTTGGATCCTTGACTTCTATGAGGGTAGTCAATTCTCAAGTGGTTACTAAGCCTCAGTTTGGATTCCCTCGGGTAGACGAAGAGCCTTCGGATGCAAAAAACTCTGCAACCAACAATTTATGGGATGCAACTAGGAAGTATTTGATATGGGATCCGTGTAATTACACTTCCAGCATCGAACAAGTAAGTTAACTAATCTTAAGTAAGGAGTCTTCATCAGTTGAAAACCTAGTCTCATGCAAATATTGGATTATTAATAGTGGTACACGAAACCAGACTTTCCCATTTTCGAAAAATACTTCCAACTGACTTCCAAAAGCCCAAGAGATAGAAATCGATTTTACATCCTAAATTGCCAAGTTTTATGGAGATTGTGGGAAATCCTTCAAGAATACTCGTTTGTCAAGATTTATGGAAATCCCCCTACTTCGGGGTTCATAGGTAAATGAATCAGTTCTGTTGCATGTCTCTTAATCTTGGTAGTTCAAGTTAGATTTAGATATGATTTTCTAAATCTGACTACAGGAATCGTGATGTCGTTGCAAATCTGTGAGCGCGTCAATGTATATGAATACATTCCATCGATTAGGGAATCTGCCCGGTGTCACTACTACGGACCAAAAAACGAGTCGAATCCATCATGTACTTATGGCAGTTGGCATCCCGTCTCAGCGGAAAAAATGTTCTTCCTGAGTATTTCTGATGGAACTGACAAAGCTGTATTCATGGACGGAGTCCTTACACTCCCAGGAGTGTCTCAAGTTCAATGTTAATTTACATACGGTGTTCCTTCTGACCAGAATTCTGTTTAGATAGACAAATTCCCTGATGAATTACAATAACTACAAAAACGGAGATTATTTAGACTTTAACCTTGCTAATACTTCACGGTTAGTTGTGCATGTCAGTTTCATTCTTCCTGTGACCAAACGACTACCAATACTCTTATACCTCGAATTGCCAACCTTTAGAGTTAAAATCAATTTTATACTCATATAAAATCCTTTTAAAACACCACAGTAGTTGATAACCTTTACATTAAGACTTTCCTAAACGTACAAAAATCATGCGAATTTTATATTGGATTCCGGCAGTCGTAGCTGTAGTACTCTTTTTCGGAGAGTCTGTAATTTCAGTGGCAAAGAATCTTTCACTTCCTGATCCCGAGCTATGTGCCACAAGGAAAATCCACCATAAAATAGGCAAGAGTAGCTACTACGTGAGTTGGCTGGAGAATGATACTCGAAACTTGTTCCTGAATTGGCTGGATGCTAGAAACTGGTGTAGAGATAGGTGTATGGACTTGATTAGCCTTGAGTCCGCCGAGGAGATTCAGTTTGTGAAGAATCTAATGCAGAAAAGTAAGACATTACAAGAGTATTTTTACTAAAATGAGTTGTTGTCACGAATGGGAGGAATGACGAATGTACTGCATGATTAATGATCATTCTTATCTTGCAGATCGTATTGAGTACTGCTGGACTTCGGGTAGATTATGCAACTTTGGTGGATGTGATCGAAAAGATCTTCAACCGATTGAAAAGAATGGTTGGTTTTGGAGTGCAACGAATGGGCAAATGAAGCCGACGGATCAAAAAAGTCATCTGAATGATTGGAGTCATACTGGAGGGTACAAGTTTGATATATGAGTTAGTTTAAAATGTAATTAAGTTAGAAGATAAGAATTTACATAATTACTTGCAGACTTCGTATTCCTCAACCAGACAATCGGGAAGGAAAGACGAAAGGTGGACAGACCGAGGCTTGTATGGCTGTCCTTAATAACTACTACAAGGATGGAATTAAATGGCACGATGTGGCTTGTCATCATATTAAATCTTTCATTTGTGAAGATAATCCACAACTGCTAGCCTACGCACGGTCCATCAACAAAGACAAGAATCTACACTTTTAATGATCTAGCTTGAATTTTCCGTAACATTGAATGTGCTCTGAAACCGTCCCTGAATTGTTTTTTGCCATACTACTACTAGTGTCATACACAATTAATCATCTTAACCTTCCGACTAACCAAAGATATTTGATAAATCTGCGATACATTTGAATTTTAAACATGGTACTAATCAATAAAATGTAGACCCAGGAGGTTTATGATTCGTAGCCAACAAGCGAGTATCAATTTATTCAAATGCAACTTCCGTACAGACTATCTACTACTATACTATTTTGTGCCATTTTGGACATGTATTCCATCGACTTAACACATTCATTCTTTTTCGTAAAATCTACAGTATACGTAGTTAAACTGGATAGAAAACTTGATAAAAGGATCACAAATATTTCAAGGAAAAACAACACAACCTGGAAAAATAACTATTTGGTTTTTGACTTAGATTTCTTAGATAACGCAGTACTGCTGTTGGACGCATAATTTTCGATAGTATCTTTAGTCCAGTTACCTACTTTCTCATGGTTTACAATGATTAAGACTACAAGGACAATCATGGCAAATGCTATGTACGAGTTTTTTCCAATCTCTTGATCCACTGGAGCCGGTTCAATGTTGAACTCGACCCGGTAATGTGCATACGCAGAGTCAGCATTGAAGTTGATGTCAGTTGGAAGTCGATAGTTATATTGGTGTTTGTTCAAAGTGGCTTCAAAGGCTACAATATATTCGTTCCCGTCTTTAGGAATTGGGGGCAAGATCACATAGGAGATCCCATTAAAAGGAACAACATGAAGCGGGGAATCTGGAGTTCGACTGGAATACACAACGGCCTTCAAATGGTCTAAGCTCTTTTCATTGTTTGTAATGACTCGAAGGGAGACATCCATACGTCGAACTGGTGTGATAACTACGAATGACACATTCTGGACATCTTCTGCTCCCATCTGTTTTTAAAACATTTTGATTTACTGCAATTTTGTAACTCTGAAAGTATAAATATTTCCAGGAAACTCAATTACCTTAACGTTCAGAACTTCTGGAATAGTCCTCTCCACGCTGTTTGCGAATTCGTCCTTCTTCACCACAGTAATTTGATAATCGCACTGAAACAGTCAGTCATCAGGTTAACAACGTTACTTTTTATCGTAACATTTTACACTCAATCGCTGTATTATTTACTTACATAAGACTTCAGAGCCCATATTCTGAAATGCCCCAGTTCATCAGACATTCCTTCTTCACCATATTCAGAGCAGTTTCCAACTCCTTTAGCTGCGACTAGAAGATTTGGCATAAGTTCACCGCTAAGAGAACTAAGATGGCCGTACAAGCTGAAGGATTCTCGAATAGCTTTCAGAATGATCGTTTTAGTCTCTTGTTCTTTCAAGTCGACATTAATCGAGCTTGGTTGAAACTGGAATTCTTTGAGCAAAGCTTTCAGGTAGTACTGTCCTGGATGCAAGTCTCCGAAAGTCATCTCTCCGTTTTCATTCGTAATCTTGTTTTGGCGGTATGAATTTGGACCACTTAAAGAGAGTAATACCGAAGATACCGCTTTATTTTCGCTACCACTTTGGACTTTAACTTGGATCTTTGGAAGCTGATTAACGGTGAAAGAATATGGGTCATTTTCCAAGGGCTTAAATATGTAGCCAGACAGTTCAGGCGTGACTTTGAATCCCGATGGGTGAACAAACGGTCCTGCGATGTACTCTCCAAGGTTATTAGATGTTACATAAATGGTGGAATCTGGATCTCCGATTAGATCAATCCGAATATCAACACCCTCTACAATACATTTAATGCATTTTTATCATTTCATACGAGTCATGTGAGTTAAAAGAAAAATCAATTATAATTAATAATTAGTCTTACCTAGAGGTGGTATAAATTTGCCTTTGATGACATGGGACTGTTTCGCTACAACTTGCAGCAAATTATCTTGACAGTAGTTTAGGGTATCAATAGTAAAGCTATTTGGTTCGAATATGAATCCATAAGAGAAAGCCTGCCATTCAACGGTAGAGCCTGGTTCTTCCATCGACGTTATTTCGTAATTGATCAGCTTATCTTTTCCTTCTACCGACTTGGTAACATGAAGCTTCAATCCCTTCTTGTTATACACTTGATCAAGGGTAAATGATTCTCCGTTTCTTGTGATCTTTAAGTCGGTAATTTCTTTCGAACTTAAAATGTTCCATGCGTGTCGATGCTTTCTGGCAACTAACTGAATTCTTTGTCCAAGTTTTAGCGGGTATGAAGCTTTCTCGAATTCATTGCATCCTACAGGTACAACTTGATAAGATTCTGGAGGGGAATTAGGATCAGTCAAACATATTTTCTCTACTTGGTCTGCCTCCAACTTCAGCTGCTTGTTCGATTCCTTCGTTTTTCCCGAGATTTCAACAGTAGTCGAATGTGTAGACTGAATTTCAAGTGGAACACCAGTCTGAATGAAGGTTAAGCTGTCGATATTCGCATTTTTCAGTCTAACGCTGTCGATAGCTTCTTTATTCCAACAGAATTTTTCCCCGTCAATAGTGAGCTTAAACAGTCCAGACTCCAAATTTTCAAACTTAAAATTCCTTTCTCCATTGATCAAAGCCTTTTCTTGGACTAAAGCTCCATTTTGGCTATTTTCAACGCGAACTTTGACTCCATCACAAGACGCAAATTGGCAAGTTACCGATCCACTGATGCTCCCAGTGAATTCCTTGAATGCGAACCCACTTCCAGTCGAAGGTACTGATATTTGAGACTTCTCTGGCAAAAAGTACTTTTCTGGTACGCTTTCAACCCAGGCTGAATACACTCCCTCAGGAAGGAACACACATGAATTCGCAGGATCCGATATTGTCTCTCGTATAATTTGATTTTGAGCAGCTCCGTTCTTTGCGAAAGCCAGTGTCAACTGGGCAGAACCCGCCCTAGAAGATGTCTTGATTGTTCCGCATATTTGGAACCTGCTTGGGATGAAATCTGGAATAACTGGGTTGGTTGGTTGAATCGTTATGCGCTTTTTGTCGAACTGGAATTTTTCTACACAGAAAATGAATCATTAGAATTCTCATAATTATTTCAACGATTTGATGCAAATTAATTTCAAAATACCTGCGATAACTTCGAATTCATACGTTCCAGGTTTCACTTTTGCAATTGAGAATGTACCATCATGACCAGAAGTAGCTCGAATTTCACCATTAACTAGGATTGACGCTCCAGCATGTCCCTTTACTCGTCCTTGAACAGTAAATCCTTCAACTTCGAATGCAGTCTTCAGTTCCATCGAGGAATGTCCCAAATTCACTGTCATTCGGTCTGGGTTTACGTTGTAAACCATATTTGCACCCCTAAGCGTACATTATCCAAGTGAAAAATTAAAAAACAATACAAACAATAAAGACATCCATATTTTATGTTTTCAGTTTTCATACCTGTAAACTGGCACTACAGTGTACTGTCCGGGGCTAATCTGGACAAACTGGAAAACACCTCCTTTATCCGAATTTTTCACACACATTATCTTTCCCTTCACATCACTTGGCAAAGTGATTCCATCAATTTTGTCCCCTTTGCAGCTCGAAGGAGTTTTTACTTTCGGGTCTTCACTAACAAGCAGAATCGTAACAGCTTCCACAGGGTTACCGTCACTGCTGACTTTTCCTTTCAGGGTGTAGCCAGACACTATTAGCTGCAAAGTAAAATTCATACATTTACATGCATATAATACAAATTGTTTCTAGGCAAGATTTAATTATCAATCGTCATTGAGCTAACCTGATTTTCCACCACTACATTTTTATTAGAGATCTCAAACTTATACTCTGCCTTTTCAAACTGCAATGTGTCTTGTTGACTCGCCTTCACCAGGTAAGACCCAGGAGGAATACTGTCGAAAGTGAAAGTTCCTCCAGGACCCGTCACTGTGTTCAGTTTCAGATTCCCTGGTCCCGTCAGCGTCAATGGCACTTTTGCAGGCCCTTCTGAGAATCCAGCAGACACAACCTTTCCCAGAACTGCAAATCCCTTAAAGTCAAAGTTGACATCTTCTCCCTTGGAACAAATATCCGTTTCTCCATCAAATTGGATAGAAACCTCAGAGGGTTCGAAAGTCCAGCCATCGGGAGGACTTATCTACACAACACGCAGAATCATTTACTAGTTATTTCCCCATACACCAAATTAAGAACTTAATTAATTAAGTACACCCACCTTAACCACAAAGTCACCTTTGCTCTCCAAAGGAATGAAGTAATATCCCGTTGTTGGTGCACACTCAGTTTTCAGTTTCAAACTTCCTTGCTTCGTGAACCTAAAGAATCAAATAAACAATCACATGATTATTTTTGTTAGCCTGAAACCTTCCTTTGCTCAGCACTAAACTTACAGTTTAATTTCTATCTTGTCGAAATCCAATTTATACGGACTCCTGACAAATCCCCCGCAACCCAGGATATCCGAGGCTGAAGAGGGTGTGGTCAGGAAACTGGCAATCAAAGATAGTACCACAGCAGGTGAAGCTACCCAACTGACGCACCCTTTGCGACGTGAGTTCATGATACTTTTCAATAGGATGAAATCACACATAAATTGTTTCTGAATAAATTAAACCATCAGTTTACAGATTGCAATTAACACTTTGCTGTTATTAAATAAATACACCACAAGTACTTAAGCAGGAACAGGGTAGGTGAAGTCTCCGGTGTGGAATTGAGGATGTGTGGATTAAAATATGAAATGTGTGGAAGTTTAAAATTAATATTTTTCCCGGGCATTTGACTTTGTTGTGGGCAACGTGAACATATTTATTTGCATTCCTTTGGGCTCACTTCATTCATATTTGTTTTTTATCTTGAGTTTTGAAATTCTCGACCCAAGTGCACTTTGCTTATTATATTCCTCACAGGTCCCCCAGCTATAATGTTAAATCTTCTATTTAGAATCCTTCAATACGGCCAAGGAACTGTAATATAAAATGTAAGCCTTGAATGCGGATCTTCAAATTGTACGGAGAGGTCTCTGTAAACCAATGCTCCAGTAAACCGATTCCCAGCATATGACTTTAGATAAGATGGATAAGGACATCAAAGTATACGGTCGTGTGCTGGTGGAGTTACCTCACGTCTAGATTCCCAAGGCCTGCGTTGCTTTTGCGTAACATAATGCAGTTCAAGTCCCCATAACTCGCATTATGAGCTTTCTTGCAGATCTTGTCTTGCCAGTGTAAAAGATTGGGTCAATTTGTGTAAGTAATAGTTGTATCGTGTGTCTAGTAAAGGAGGTATTGAACAAATATTCGGACATTCATTTCATAGTATCACGCATTGATGAGATTAGTTCAATATTATTGCCAGGCTAGATAAAGTCACATCATACACCATAAAAGCTTAGTTGGACTCTATACATAAATATATATACATTCGTCTGATTTGAATATGACTTGCACTGTTGAAATCGTGGAGAACTCTTTAGAGATTATCGGTACAATCCAAGAGATCGACCCACGCAAAGAGCTATTCTTGCCGTATTGCACAAAAAAACTTACTCTACTCTTTCAGCATATGCTTTCTATCGTGTGCGGTATGTATTAGGAGAGTCAATCTGTCACACAGTCACATACCAACAGATCATTACATGAAATAGAGGTCTGTCGGGTGGGAAGTTAATGTTTCTGTAATGCTGAATTATGATAATTATTCGAAATGACAATGAATATGAACCTTATAAAGTGCTTGTGACAATTCTGCGATTCAATGGGACATTTAGTATTGAAGTTTGAGATTTCAAGGTATGCAAAGAGGACCTGAGACATTTATTAACTGCTTGCCGTTCGTACAAATCAATACCGTTTCAGGTAGATTAAATCTTCAGAATAAAAAGCAATGTGGGTTGTTGTTGTAATCTCTGAGACTGAAATAAACTACAAAATGATGAAGAATGATGCATTTCTGTACGAGGTTGTAATTGTTTAGTCTATCATATTATCCATTTAAATTGAACACACCTTTAGAGATGATACGAACGTCTGATAATACTACGATGATACATTCCAACCTTTCAACTGAAGTGTTTCTTGTCTCACTCACCAAACCCATTGGGTTACGTGCAATTCATATTTCATCATATTCATCTCTCGTAGTAAAAGATACACACAGCACAAATTTATTTTTAAATCGCGAATATCTTTTCTTAGAAGATTACGTGAGCTTGTTTCAATCAGCAGTTTTTGTCTTTAGTTAATACAACCCATCCTTGGACTCCTCCTCTGTCCTCATAAGACCAACGCTTACGCAGAACATGAATTTCGCAATGTGAAGTTTAAAACCTCAGCTTCCTTGAACTACATAAGAATTCGGATAAATAATAACACCTACTCAAAGTCGGAGTTTAGATGTGTATGGTGTAGCAGTAACGTGAAAAGTTATAATGTATACGCAAGCAACAGTTCGAGAGATGCTTCTCCACAGTGCAATCTGACTCCTACGTACAGCCTCAGAGATATTTGTAGTTTGTAACTTTGTGCTTGAGATTTATATCCAAGCGTCACTTCTTCAACTTCCTATCTTCTGAGGTATCTCGTCCTCGCAAAATCATCATCATCAGTCTTTCCCGAACTACTTACGAGTTAACAAGATACTTTCTGTTCCCTAATACTTTGTGTGATCTAGAACCTAACAAACTTTAGTCACTTTCAAGTGGTCATCATGTCTGCCACTATGATCCAAGCGTGGGGCGATGGTTTGGCTATTGCACAATCTAATGTCCCTGCAAAGTTCCAAATTAACCCTAATGGTCAAGATATGCAAGGAATTACATTTGGAGTTGAAGGTGAGTTGATTCGTGTTATGAATGGACTTAAATGTGGTAAGTGATGCATACTTATATCCCTTTTAATTCCAGGACCATCTAGACCAGACTTCCAGTTCTCCCACCTGCAAGGAGGAATTGTTGAAGCCACTTATGTCCCAGTCTTCCCAGGCCCATACAAAATCCACATTAAATTCTTTGGCCGAGACATTCCGGGTAGTCCATTTGCCCTTAATGTTGTCGGTGATACGACTGATCACGCTGCAGCTGTGTTCACCGGGGTGAAAGTTACAGGACCTGCTCTCACACAAGGAAGATCATTCGTCACCAATCAGTTTTTGATGGACACCCGCAACTCTGGAGTGACAGGTGGTCTCAACGCTTTCATGGAAGGTCCAGGGAGAGCTGACGTAGGATTCAAGGAGAATCTCGACGGAACAATTCATGTACAATACAAACCACAGAAGGCAGGTATGTACAGAATGCACCTGAAGTTCGGAGATACGCACATCCAAGGAAGTCCCTTCAACATCAACGTTATTTAAGAAAAGTTGGAAGTGAAGAATTCAAGCTACTGTAATACATATAAGGATATGGATTGTAAATAAGAAACAATATTGCAGGGGAACGTGAGCACTTGCTTAATTAATAATACTATAGTCCTATAGTAATCTATTTTCTCTCGAAATAATTTATTTTAAAGCTTACTATAGCTTGTTATACCAAAGAACAGCTAAGAATTAAACATATCTTCTGTAAACTGTCCAGTGAATCAATACGAACGCTCAATGTATTGAGAAGCTCTTGAGATTACACAGAACTCTTAAGTGTTAAGATTCTTTACGGAAATAATGCACGTATGCTTGTATACTCGTACTGTTGACTGTGACAACTTGCCAAGCCCACAAAACTGCCAAATCTAAGTTAGCTTGTAGATGTAGTAAAAGTGATTCTAAATTCTGAATCGCAACTCCTCAACACATTTCTTGTAACTAATTACCATTGCTACAACCATTAATCTTTGCATTTAGGCTAATGGAAATCTAATAGTGAATCAAGTTAAAGGAAATAAATCCATCACCAATCTACAGCGTTTTTCGTGTCTGATCTTCATCCTTCTTTGCTCTCTTATGGTTGTCAGTTTCCAGTAATCGACGGGATATAAAACGTCTGCTATCCGAGTTAAGTAGGGTTCATTAAGAATTTGAGATTGAGTAGCTATGCACTTCGTGTGACTGGGCTTCAAACGAAATCTGAAATTCAAGACTCTCCATAAGTCACCACATGCAACTTGTGCCAAAACCAGCACCACCGTATTAAATTCACGCAAGCATGGATATTAATGTTGCTTCGTGTCAGTCTTCAAAATAGATTCAAGTTTAGCTTACGTCACCTTCATGCAAGTGAAAGTCAGCCAAGAAATGCCTTTCCTGTTTGTCATTACACATTAACTTAAACCGTCCGTAAACTGAACAATACGTGCGTAACGGATGTCACAATTCATTGAGTGTGGAATGCTTAAAATAGTAGAGGAGTATTAACACAATAATTGGGATTTCGGAAAGGTTAGAACGATTAAATCAACTTGCAAAGATCTTCATGCACAATAAGTGTCTGACTTTTTATGTTCAGTATTTATGTTTTGGAAGTTTCAAGCAAACATTAAATAGAGAAAGCAAAGAACTTTCCGTGGGTGTGCAAAGTGCTTTCTCCAGCATCCATCACTTTTATAAAATAGCCGAGCATTGTCCTTGTAAAAATAGGTTTATTACAAACTTCCGTTCAGAAGTGCTTACTATACGTTATTCAAGTCATTTCTGGTGAGTGTGTGTGAGGAAAAAGTCAGAGCGACTATCCATTGCCTTTTGAACCGATCAAGTTGAAGGATATAATACAACAATAGAGACTTGTGACAGGCAACCTGACACATGCTCGAATGAAAATCTTTCAGGTTGGCCCAAATACACGAAGCTCTCTCCTTGTGAAGTAATAAGTGATTTGAAAAGCGGTGGTGAGACATTCGCAATATTGCAATGCTTTCAGTCAAAAGACTTGGAACACTTTTGCTTTTGGTTGGATGCCAATACTCTTCAACTTCCAAACAGTTGTTTTGTTTGCTCGAAGGAGGGGAACATTCATATGTCGATGCGGACGTTTTAGCACATAACTCCTTGCATATCAGATCGGGAAGTTGTAAGAAATAGTCTAGAACATCAGAACTTTGTGTACATGAGTAGGTCGATCGGTCGTTGCTCTAGGAAGAAAATATTATTTCGCGATTTATAGCAGATTTATCAAAATACTAATTGTACAGGTAGATCAGCCTTTCTTCCGGCATAGTGCAAATGGAACCTTTCTGCTTTCTCCTGCATTGATTTTCGGTAGCAGATTTAGGATTCCAATGACTAATCACTACACTCGAGTCGGAGGAAATAAGTGACCGACTATGCTTGATTTTGAAGGAGCAGTGAAATCAGCTCCCCCAAATGTAAATTGTAATTTGTCAATTCCTGTGTCGTGTGTTTCTTCTATATGAGCTATGAATTTTTTATGAAGAAACAATTTTTGCCTGAGAGTTTTGTAGCGTTGCGGGGTAATGCGAATTTTACATGGACCTTTAAACCAAAGAGAGAATGAACAACAACCTTCCAAGCTACGAAGGTTGAGGAAATCATAAACTATTCGATTGTCATAATCTGCAATGCCAGATGTAATCCGCAGTACATAAAAATTGTAGTTGGTTTTGCAGATTTTGGATGCAGGTTTGTTTGCATTAAGAACACTACCTGTTGGCAATAAAAATAGTCGTGGTGGATAAGTCTACTACAAATGTGAAAGGTACTTGAGAATGACAAAATCATTCCATAAGGCTCAGTCAGTAAACCTAATGGGAGTAACTGAACGTGATTGAGTACTGTATAAGCACTATGCAATTATTGGGTTAATTAGTTATACAAGCAAAATGAACAATAGTGCATTTTCTTTCGCTAATCTTAAGCAATAAGGTAGAGCAATAATTAACTTTTCATTGACGGAAGAAGGCTAAGGTTTCCAAGCTCCTGCCTTGTGTGGTTATGAAAGACAACTTTCACACCTACTACGGTACCCACACTATTGTACAGAGAGCTCTTTCTTTCCTCTGCTCTGAGGGTTGCTGGGTAGCGTTTGAGAAAACAAATCAACCACAGGCTTGTATTAAGTCTCCTTCAGCAATCGACGCCTGTGAAAGTATCGGGCACACACTAAGGTAGTACAAATTACAAGTGTATGTACTTTCACTGCCATATACTTTCTTCAGTTTATCAGCTTTGCAGTAAAAGCAGAAACGTGTATACCCACATTAGACTACACTCAGTCTCTATCCGATAGTTGATAGTGGCATAACGCTATGTAGAAAACAGTTGAAATTACACACCTTAGCTCATGTATGAATTGCGGGTGCTAATGCAGGTAACCCATCCCCTTATACACACCACGGTGATGGTAAAACACTGTGAGCAATGCTAATGCCAAAGTCTACATGGATTCGGGAATTTTATTTTCTTTATTCGCAAGGCAGTGCTACTAAAATCGGTGAAACAGCATGCACAGCCTCAGAGATTAATATCACTTAGACACGAAAACTTAGAAAAAGCCTACGAGAAGGTTCCTTAATGGTCCTAAGTGGTCTGAGGAGAATTTCTTGCTGTAGATTATTGTCACGAACAGCCTTTTTCTAAAGCTCTTCCATTCATCTCTCAGACTTTCTACGTGTTGGGCAACCTCTGATTTTCAAATTAAGTCTGGAATAACATCTTCCCAATAAGTCTGGCCAATTTGGTTCTTCCTAGCGCTCAGAAATGTTAATCATAAAAGATTATCGTTAACTTAATTAACACTGAGATCCTTTGGATTCGTCAAATCGCGATGAGCTGTCATAGTTCAATATAATTTTCTTAAAATCAACAATTAATGTTCTAGTGTGAATTGTGTTCTTGTCAAGCGGTTACAATTCCAACAATTGCTCCTGTGAGTTTTCTCATCGGTTTATTCCTAGATAGGAATTCTGGGAATAGGTGAGTATCGCATAAATTTTACCATCTTAATTTCGGTATTTATCACAGAAATCCTATCAGTAGATAGTAGTGTAATTATATCATCTCCAACTGAACTGTGCTAAATCATACAATTCATAAAAGAACTCGTTACGTCAACTGTTGTTGAATTAAAATTCAAGGCCCCTGGATATAAAACATTAAATAAAACTGTTCACAGTTATCTAGTTAACTATTTACGCATACGTTTACTGCATACTGCATACTTTTCCTCTCACTGATTTTGCCGGCCGTGCAATAAACGCCAATATCATTGATTGAGATGTAAAATTGCCCAGACTTAATTAGGGATTCGTCTTCGTCTATAATCAAGGTTTCCCAACCCCAAACCTCCGGAAAATTACAAAGCCATTCATAAATAATTCAATTAAGATGGCTCATCAATACCCTTTGAATACTTTCACACGGTAGAGATATCATTTTCAGGAACTTTAACAAGCGTGATGACAACTTTTGACTAGCACTACACTTTTACTACATTCAAGATACATGAAGCACCAGTATAGTTTTCCATCACCCTCCGTGTATTTGACTATCTCCGGGACATGAAAGAAAGAACCGACCGACCTATAAATCCAATTTCAATGTCCGTTGGAGAACCCTCCACGAACGAAAACTTGGAACCCGACGTATTCCCCATGAATACATTTATACTGTCATCAGAGAAATAATATTCTTGTGTCAGAATTCTCAATTTACTTTCCCAGCATTAGACAGTATGGTGAAATATCACTAGAGCAATCAACCATACACATAACATAGCTGAAGGAAGGTTGAATAGTTGAGGTGAATTTCGTCAACAGTCCTCCTCTCCTCATGAAACCCATCCTTGTGTAGGAAACTTTCCCAATACCTTTCTTCACTTCCAAAGGTACCTACCTGAAGCACCAGTAACTTAGTGAACTACGCAGAAAGTAGAATAGTAGTGTAGAGCAAAGCAATAACTCATATTCATTTTGTGGATATCAATATCACTGGCAGAATACGATCCACACCTTTTTCTATTAGTTTCTTACCCATCCAAGCACCAACCAGAGGTTAGGTTGGCTTTCTCCTAAAAAGAACCAATTTTACACAAAGTCGTGCGATAATTTATCCCAATGCTTGTTCCACATTTTCATTTCTTTCGGTGAAAGTGGAAAGCCAGGTTAATCTATTATACAGCTGAAGTTGTTACACACACAATGTAATGAATACTCCCATTAGAAGGTTGTATCACTTGAGTGTATCACCAAGTATTATATAATAGACTTTCTGGAGGTACTTGTGAAGTGTGATAGGTGTGTGTTTAATTAACAAGAACAAGACTACAATCCATTCATCCGTTTCATTCACTGTGAAGGCACTCTTATGTTACAACCTTTCCAGCATCTTCGCTCGCGCAATGAATTGTCTGACCGTAGCATGAATAACTCGATAACGGTGTTCGTTCGTGATGAGAATGATTTACCGTTGCTCGAACTCTCATACGATGTGTCTCCACCTAAAAAGAAACATCAAATTGTTTCCAAGTTTATAAAGTTTTTTCGGCCATTACGTTTCCTCCAACTTTCCAATTAGTTTGGGGGAATAACTAGAGGGAAAACTAATATTATACATCGCATAATTACGCAATTTCCTTCGTATGATTCTGTAATCCATCAAATTACTGTCACGCAACTCAATCTGATGATCACTAGGATGTCGGCACTTTTTATATAAGGAACAGTAAAACTGGCAGGACTTGAGTTTGAGAGAATTGTTGGGGGCGAATCTCACCTAACATGATAAATTTAGGACTCTTGTGAAAATGTTTGTGTAATAGGAGTTCAGTTATAATTCAGCGAGATAATCATATAGTCTGATAGATAAGATATCCTCCTATTTGTTCCAAACGTCTTGTAGACTTTTTCAGAATTCAGGTGCACTCATGAAGTGCAAAGTTAATCGCTCTACTTGTCAAAGAAAATGACTTATTGATTTAACATAATTGAAACCAATTGTTTGTTGTAACAAGAGAGAAACATAGGTGAGCCCGAGAGACAAGAATAGTCGAAAACATCACGACAGGCAAAGCTTCCAATGTGTATTCGCATGCCTTGCCAAGGCTGTCCTGAGAATCGTCTTTTGCATGAAACATGATTCGAATGATGGAAGGACGAGCAGAATTTATCTATTTTTCCTAAGCTTCATCAGTTCATCACCATTCCCATTCATCGACATTCACTTAATATTTCATGAGACACACAGTTCTTCGATCAGAACTCCTGGAACCAACTGGACAAATAGAGAGTCCGATTGGGATCGTGACAGTAATTGTGTTGTCACATGTTTTTTGGGGTTAAATGCAGCACCTCCTGTAATCGAAGTTTTTTATTTTCTTCGTCATTCCACGTTTTCTAGTATTTATGCAACTTTCTTTTCTCATCGAGTCAGTAATCTGAGAGATCTGCGGTGAACAAAGTGCAAGGGCGGAACCGCTGTTGGAATGTCACACATTTGGTGACGCTTTTAGTTCTGTGAAAGTAGGTGTATTAATAATTAAATCAAGAAGCTCAAGGGAACAAATCATGGGAAACAAAGAAAACGCCTACATTCACGAGTTGTTAATACAAATGTTGCAAAGTGTCGCAAGCCCAAAGTAATTGCATCGAAGTTTATAGAAGTGAACCCGGACAAGGCTTAGTTGTGCTGGCTCTCCAAATAAAAAGGTTCACTTTAATCGATAAGGGTACGGAGATAAGCGTCAATGACGCTAAGCTCTAGGACTTTTAACCTTGGCACCGTTCCTGGACTTATAAATACTCGCCTTGGATATGTAAGGTAGATATGCTCGCATTAATTCCCGATTGACCTCATTACACCTCGTATTTCATTTCTGGAATAATAATGCAATGTAAATCCATTTTGCTTAAGAACTAGTAGAAATGCGTACACGGGGTTCCGTGCTTAAAGGAATCCATCAAAATGACATTTCACTTCACATGAATGAATTCTTGACCCTTTACTGCATCTTCAAAACTCTTCGCGAAACATTCAGTCTCATTTTGGACTAACATGCGAGTTTAGAAGGATTCCATCTGGCTGGATATACTTTTTCGTCTGATTCTACAAGGAATAGAAACGTTGAGTTTGTCGAATGTTTTTTAACAATCATCGTAGCCTATAAACATTAGACATTTAAAAAGTCGCACACCTGAATTCTGAATGGAAGGGTAAGCTACTAAGAAGTCATTATGAGTATGAATACGAACGAGCCATGCTTTAAAAGTAATACAACGACGAAATAATACCAACAGACAGCTTTTTAATTACATTTGTAATCATGATATCCAATGTCCTATTGGAAAAGTACGTGAGGATGATAAATGATAAAACTAATTTGTTTGCAGCCGATCTTCATCAAAAACAATGGAGAGATACGAACGCCTATCTAAAATAGGAGAAGGATCGTACGGAGTGGTGTTCAAATGTCGGAACCGAGAGACTGGGCAACTTGTGGCTATCAAGAAATTTGTGGAGTCAGAGGAAGACCCTCTGATCCGAAAGATAGCAATGAGAGAAATCCGAA
The DNA here is from genome assembly GCA_034696565.1 of Isotomurus graminis. Taxonomy (NCBI): domain Eukaryota; kingdom Metazoa; phylum Arthropoda; class Collembola; order Entomobryomorpha; family Isotomidae; genus Isotomurus; species Isotomurus graminis. Next base: position 1,051 of record JAQGAB010000448.1, on the reverse strand, counting down.
TGCTGAAGAATCTCAAACATCCCAACCTTATCAACCTCATTGAAGTATTTCGACGGAAGAAAAGGCTTCATCTTGTCTTCGAATTTTGTGACCACACAGTCCTAAATGAACTTGAAAAGTACCCCAAAGGAGTTCCTGAGGCATCGATAAAAAGAATAGTCTGGCAAACCCTTCACGCATTGTCTTACATCCACCAGAAGAACACGATACACAGGGACGTCAAGCCGGAAAACATTTTGTTAACGAAGGATGGAGTTGTTAAGCTTTGGTAATTTGACATGTCTACGCTGTATGGAATATGTGTGACTTATTTCACAGTATCTTCTCTTATGCTATTGTTCTCATATTTATTTATTCCATACACTTTCTAGCGATTTTGGATTCGCCAGGCTCATGAGTCCCGGAGAGAATTACACAGACTACGTAGCTACGCGTTGGTACCGTGCCCCTGAACTTCTAGTTGGGGACACAGCGTATGGAAGTGGTGTGGACGTCTGGGCAGTAGGTGAGATGTCTTCTTAACTCCGAACTTTCTGTGACATTTTATTTCCCAGTTTCCTTGTAATTCTAGAAATATATTGGTTTATTGAACATGCTAAAAATAGAATTTTCGCAAGCCATCCATTAACGTCACACACGGCAGTAGTAATGTAGAGATGACTAGCGTGCATCCACTGGTGACCTTAACTCATTCCCTCGATCCTGTGGTGCCCATCCATTATCATCCAGAGACATTGTTCTCTCTCGTAAAGTGCAGGAATAAAATCAATTTCATACCGTTTATGTTGCCAAAACCAACATATGGGCAAAGAATAAAAGAACAAGTAGCATGACGGATGACGCTTGACTGTTTTCCATGGTTGATAATTTCCCACCGACAAAGTAAAGTTTGAAAGGTACTGACACAAAAACTGAGCAAACTGTGGTAGGCTTATATAAATCGATAATGGAGAGACCTTCAATCTCCAAATCGAAGTTCCTCCTTCTTTCGTGCGTTCTTCCTCCTTCTTATTACCCATCCATTCTCCTGTCCTCATGCCATTCCACCGAA
>JAQGAB010000447.1:0-27454 GCA_034696565.1 Isotomurus graminis | reverse complement strand
TGAGAGATCAGGACGGAAATAAATGATTTACATGGGAAACGAATATTCACAAAGAATGGAAACACCAGGAAAGGTACTTATTCTGCCTATAGGGATGATTCATATTTTGATGTGGAACATATTGGGCCCAGCTAACACGAAATGCCCGAGACACCAAGTCCATTTCGGAACCATTTCACCCGCTTTACTGTTAATGGGACTGGAAGCCAGTCGGGCGTCAGCTTAGGCCATTTATCTCCAGATATAAACTACTAAACTGTTCATATGTATAATCCTTGTTGTGCTATCATTATCATCATAGTAAAGAGAAAACTAACAGCTCCTTCCCTTAACTACTTCATGCCGTACTAACTATAAAGCAATGCTCCTCTGGCTCCAATGGATCCACGCGAACGAATGACCTCCTTTAGTACGAAAATTGATGTGAGACTATCTTTTGCACACACCACGGACAGCCACATTATTAAACAAAATTCTCCCTTCCTACTTAAAGTCCGAACTGGTCCGAAATCCGAGTTCCGGGTTTGCGTGACAAAGGCCCATTATGATCCGGGACTTGATTTAGTAGCGACTAAGTGAGTACAAATATTGTATGGCAGGCCGAGTCACTTTTTTCCCTTCCAGCAATTTAGCAGTGCATTAGCTTAGAGCTTTTTTCACTCTTCCAGAAGGTTGTTCTTGTCTCTGAAGGAACAAAATCCCATCTACGAAAGACTCTTCTTTCACAGATCTTTCGGAGGGTCCGAAAAAGTCACACACAGCAATGTCCACGGATGAATGAGCTCGTGGAGTAACCAGGGTCGAACATCCGTCTACTAATAGGCCGATGAATAACCCAAAGTTTATGATGCATGAGGAAAGACGATCATGGAAAAGCTTGTAGATGATTATGGCAGTAAAAGCGAGTGTGTAAAGCAATCCGGGTCAGTTTCAGTCATCTCAATTGAAAAGTCAAGCCGTGGAGTTGTCCCTGTTGGAAATCTTCGCTGGACTTCATTAGAAGTTTTGTGGATCGAATGAGTAAGTTATGTAGGACACGGAGACCATAAAATCCCTTGAGTGATTTTTCCTTCCATTTCCTAAAGATTGGCTCAGAAGTGTCGGCTCAAGCCCAAGAAAGCAGATGCAGGGATTCTCATCTCATTCACTCCAACGGAGCTCTCACACCATGAGATCTTTTCATTTATCAGTACTCCACAGGGCCGTAACCCATGGAAACCCCATCTTCCCTACATCTTCATGGGTCCTGGAAGGCCTCACATCCGACCCTGCACACAGATACACGATGGAACAGCTTCTTCTCTACCTCCTCAGCCTCCACTTATGAAAAAGAAGAAATGTGAGAGAGATTAGTCGGAAGGATTGTGTGATGTGCTCCCTTCAGAGAGTGTGAAGATGGAAATGGGAAATGCAAATGGCTCTCTAACGCTTTTGACAGGTAATTGCCAGCCACCTTGTCTTTTCAATGGACCTTCTCTCCAAGATTCACAATAACCTCCACTCCTTCATTCCTCCAGGTATTCTCATCACCACAATTCACGGACAATCACACTCCCTGCCATATAAAACCTATTTCACAGGAATTTCCCACAAAATCCTCCTCCCAACCAAATCCCACTATGGAAGATGATACAACCAGCGAGATACTCTCTGATTGACATTTACGAGTGGACTTTCAAATACTTCCGACCACGGGAATATATTAAATCTCATTATTTGTACCGCCGTCCTTTCCTCCGTATCCCTGAATCATATCCACCCTCTACAATCCCTTGTCCTACTTAATTCCCCAATGCGTAAAAAACCTATTTTTATTATGAGATCAAAATTCTTTCCCTCGCCCATCTATTTAGTATTACACCGTCCCTAAAGAGACGTCGCGAGTGATATTAAGATCGTAAAATTATTACCAAGACGAGGCTAAGCCTTTCTCCCAGCACCACAACACCAATCATTCTTATACATGTGAAGACGTCATGAGATGACAATAATAATCCTCCTTTGGGAATCATCCTTCCTCTTATACGAATTTCTCATTTTAAACTCACAGAGAGTCTGTTGACCTAACTATATATACTACTAACACAGTGTTACACTTAACTCTCTCGCAGTATGTGCTTACGTACAAAGAACATCTCATTCATATACTTGGCTAATACGATGATTATTGGCACTTGAGAAGATTAAAAAAGCCGTCCATTCCACACTCTCTCTCTCTCTTAAACACTTAAGCAAACCCCACAAGGGATCAGTTCTTCAACACATGCTCCATAGGTTCTTGTTTCTCATTAACCACAAGCACACTCTTAAGAAATATCGAATTCAAATACAAATCTGCAGCCCCCTCATTCAATTTATATTTTATGGGCAGCACGAAATCCCAGGGAACTCAAGTGACTAGCCAATAACTGCAGCAGAACAGTCGAAGGTATCGGGAAATGGGAATGGAAACCTTTTTTCACTCTTTTCAAGTGGACAATTGTACAAGTTTCTATTCTCTCTTATTGCATATCCAATATATCTCACAGATGACCCAAGTGGAAAGAAGTCAGGGTTGCATTTGTACAAAAGAAGTTACAAAGTTGTTCTTACTGGAGGAACCCACTGCAACTGAAATTATTGCATGCACTTAATGTTTCCGAATGGGACCTTTTATCCTTCTTGAGGACAATAATTTACCTCTCCTAAACTTTGAAAGAACTTTGAAAGTGGGAGGGACCTTAAGTCACTCCAAAGAAGAAAAGAAGGGGGTTCTCCTCCAAATGTTTTCTGAGACACTTTTGTAGTTATTTATTAGGAATAATTATTCCTACTGTGCAGAGAGAAGGTCAATTAGTCTTGGTGAGAAAACCCATTAATGATCAGAATGGTATCAGTAGATGTGTGTAGACTTTCCACATCACCACTTGATTACTAGAGAGATTATACTTAACAAATTACTATGAGTTTACCTGAAATTAGATGTAAGGTCATAAGAACTATCAGGAATAATAGAATTCTGTTAAATCTAATTCTGCACATTTGATTATCTAAGAGGGAGAGAAAGACAGGGAAGATTAGTTGAGCAAAGAACTCCCACCGGATTAAAAAGCACTTTAGCCAAGAAAGAGAAGTTTAATGTTCTCTATCTGAATGGAAGTAGAGATTCTCAAACTAACTGATGATGCGGCTAATTGCATTAAAAGGTAAAGAATGTAGATTTAATGTTTCCCATGACACAGTCAGTGATGATACATGTCATAAAGACTCCTTAGAACAAAAGAGGAACAATTCATCCTTGTCTGCATTCATATTATTATCATTATTGCACTTCGTATAATCCTTTCTTAGTAATGCAATTCAGTGCAACTGAGATGGTAGGTAGGGTCTCTGAAGCCACTTGAGCCCTCATCATCATCTCCTCCTCAGATATACACACACACAGTCTGCTAAAGAAGTGATGCACATCTCGAGTCTGTTGTTGTTTGTTGGAGAAAAGAACTGGTCGCTTTTTTCCACTTTTGTATACAAGAATTGTAAGTGAGTTGGACAAGGGAAACATAAATCAAGTCAAGTCTCCTCCATTCTTCTTTCGAGAGAGCTGGAGAATCGAACACGATATGAACTTACAACAAGGAGAAACATACCTTATTACGCGTACAACCTTAGTCGACTACACATTACTCCTTTAGCACTGAATTAACACGGCATTGTTACCAAACTTACTGCCATTAAAATCCAACTAGAGTCTACCAACTATATAACCACCACCACCAAAGCCCAAGTAAAATATGACCCAACTCCTAAGTCTCACAAGCTATACACTCATTGCATGAACTTTATCTTATTCCTCCATCTCTCTCACTTTTGACATCACAATCAATCCCCTCCACACACACATAGCCAAGGTACACCAAAACCTACAGAGCAATCCTTAGCACATTCTTCCACCAGAGTGCAAACATCTAACACACCAACGGGGAAAGGAATCATTTCTTTAAAATGTTTTCAAACGAGTAGAGCAAAATCTTCACGTAGTAATGCCACACACACAAGAACCACTTTCAAAGATTTTTCCTCGCCAAAGCAACAACACAAAAGGCAATAAGAAAAAGGGATTTGTGAGTCACTACTGCTCTCTGTATTTCTGCTCCTGTTTATTAGGCTTCAAATACGAGGAGAAAGAAATGGAGATGAAAAAACATGTACAAAATCGTGCACAGTAGGAAATCCTTTTCAAAATTAGAAATAATTGCTCCACTCCACAGCTTTATAAGCTTTGTCAAGGAGCCAATCAAGTTTCTCACCTTGTTCTTGACTATGCAAGAGACTAACAATAATACAAGGGTGCTTAGCCTTCTCAGGTTCACAGACAAATTAATAATCACAAAATACGAGTCCACTCCTCACAAAATATGATTATCATGACCCAGTCCTACATATTCCACGCTATTTTGTACTGACGGGTGAATAATCACACAATCACCACCTCAAGTAAGTTTATTAAAAGAAATCAATGAATGCAAAGAAGAAATTCATCATTTAATAAAATGCCAAGGCAGATTCGACGAGACACAATCGCCGTCTCATCAAAGTTGTCAGTGGTGGTAAAGTAGGGCTCAGTGAATGGTTCAATGCCATTAATAGTTTCAAGAAGGACCCGATTCACAATCCAAATGACACTTGAAACCGTTATAGATTGTGAGATGCCATGTGAATGCAGAGGTGATTACGCATTTCTCTCCAACAAAAGTCTCTGAGGACTCGGGCATTGTGTGACCAACTCCTCAACCTCCGTACACACAATGCTCGCTTCAGAGATAAATGAACTAGTTAGAGGCTTTGGACCTGGAATGTCGGACAATGGGTAACCTAATCACCCATCCAGGTAAAGAAGAAGGACTAATTTGAATGAATAGCCAGCAAATTAGAGAATTTGGTCAGATTTAGACTCAGATTGGATCTCTCATTTAGTTATCAATGAGTCGCTCTTCTTCTCCTGGGTGGCTTCTTCCACCACCAGTTGACCTTACCAGTGACCCGCCTAACCTGCCTTGGCTGGCGTCCAACAAGCAAAAACTGCTGATCCATCCGATCTTTCCATCTAGACCATTGCCCACTGAGCTATTGCCTTGTAATCCTGGCAATCCTGAATTAAACGATGACTGTTACACTCTATCGTTTCACGACTCTTGAATGTCGACCTATCTACCTATCTCATTAAAGTAGATTAATATTATGATTCCCTTTTGATTAGACATAACTCCAGATGACCTGTCAACGCAATCGTTGTTGCAGACGAGAAAATAAATTCCACAGGATGGACCTAATTTATTTCTCACAATCAGATAAAACCTCCCCGGCTCCTCACAAATCCACATCGATTGCATCAAATCTCATGAATCACATCAAAAGCCACCCAAACTACAACATCAGTTATATGAAATAAATGGTCCATCAGAGGTTGCATTAAAGTAAATGAAATTACACGAGAAAGACAAAATATTCTTGGAGTACCACCCAAGTGACTCATTTCCAGATGGTTTCGATCCCACTCACATTTATGCTTAAGTGATGAGACTGAGACGAATGATGATGATGGGAGACTTTGATATCAAATCCGATATTAATGATACACAAGAATACATATGGAGATATTAAATTGCAACTCAAAGAATCGACAAATCCTTTCTTTCCTTGTCAACTCCCCATCTACCTTGTCTTTCAAAATCACCAGAAACCACTTCAGCTAGAAACAAATACAAGTCTCCTTGAGACTCTCGAAAACACAGATCATTTTTCCACCAAAGAATCCTCCTTTCTATACAACCAAACGTACTTTCCTTCCATGACAAATGTGACAGTGAGGAAAAAGCTCCCAGAGTCCAACCTGAATTCCTCTCTTCCAAAATCATTTTTCAAAAGAGTTTCCTGCTCCTACTAGTCCTGCTTATCTCCCTGAAAGATCAGATAGATCCATGTATGATCATCATCAAGATCAAGACCATGATGATGATGGCAGCTGCAGTGTCGTCCTCAAAGTCCTCTTTTGAGTTATCATCTCCTGTCCCACTCGAGTTATCATCAGAGAACCTTTTTCCGCCAACCACTTCACTGCTCCCACATCTCTCCATAATAATCATCCAACAACAAACATGCCCATTAGAACTAAGCACACAAATCTCAAGGGCTCCCATTGTCCCACTCCTCGTTTTGAATTTTTATTAGAAACTTAATACTCTCAAAAATTAGGTATACATAACATGACCCACAGACAACTGGAAGAGGTGACAAGTTGACAAAATCTCAAAGTATCAACATCCACAGACTCATCTCTCCGCCTTTCTTCACCTACTCACCTACAGCTTCTTCAACTTCTCAGCCAATCACCCATTTTTTTACTCTACGGAAAAACACTTGTCATCTCATTAGAAACCACGACGGAACACCTTTTCCATATCTCCGATCGAAAAGTTGTTAGAGATGTGTGCAAGGAACATAATTGTACACAATACCTAATAATGAAGACAACCATCGCAGTAGGATTTTGATGATGCGTTACTCTAACTCCACGATACGTTATTATTAGCTCAACATGACTCAACACAATCCTTCCATCATCAAGAGATACTATTTAGCACTTACAAATTTTATATCGCGAGTCTCCTACTAACACAAAGCACCCACCCACCTTCCTACTATTATCATTATTATCACCACCTCGGCTTCCTCATTTCAACCATCCACACTGCAAAGAGTCCCGGACAAAAAAGTAATCTCCCAGAGACGAATTACACGAGTGTGGTGTGCTAAGCTAGATGCTCAAACTTATGGTGTGCTTTCAATAATGGCCAGCGATTATATTGCATGCAACGCTGATGTCCTTGTCTCCACTTACATGAAACATACTCATTGTTGTCTCCCTACACTTCTACGAATACGTAATCCCCTATACATTTGCGGTTTCGTGTGTACCCTTAAAACTGTTGATCCTTTTTTATGAATTTCCTCAGAGTAGTTCAGACTCTTCAATTCTAAACTTGATAGCTTCTCGTACACACCGTCTAGACTTTGGAGACGCTCCTACACAGAGACCCACATCTCAAATATCAAGCCATACAAATGCATAACCAGTCATCTCCGGAACGTTGGATTAACTTCACACTTCTCTCCGTGAGAGTCAACTAAGGTAAACCAAGGCAAGTAGGTGTCACATGCTTCGTTTATGATGCAAAACAACACACAACACACCCAAAAACCCAATGAAAGTATAAAGAAATAAAAAAAGACTCCAGAAACTCTTTACTACCACATTTGACCGCAACCAAGAGAAGTACACTCAGCCTCCGGTCTCTTATTTGTTAACACACGTTAAATAAACCACACGATCTACTCCTTAACTCTTGACATGCATTTCTCCCTTAACCCACACACTCACTAAAAAAGAAATAAACCTCACGAAACACCAAGTTGAGGAGAAAAATCACACATTTTCGTCACTTCGCAGCATCAAACAAACTCCAAGATTTCTCGTAAACAATAAACTGGGTTAGTTACCAACTGCTCTACTATAAACCACATAACTTCTCTGTAAATTTCCGCATACACACAAGTGCCTCCAACTTTTCATGAACACAGAACAACCCAAGCGCGTCAAGCTAATAAAAACTAAAGTCAAAATGTCCAAGACACATTTTTATGTCTTCATGTATGATTACGCGGAAGAAAGTCTTTTACATCCGGTGTACCCACAAGATCTTAACTGACGATAATCATGAAGAAAAGAGACAAACTGTCCCTAACTAAGTAAGCAATAACTCTAAAAAGAATACTTGTTTGGACAGAGTTCTTTTATTCCGTCAAGAAAGATGAGTAAATCCTGGCTTTTGTGTCAAGTGCTTTTCAAATACAAAGTATAAGTTATGAAGTGACATCGGTTGTATCATCCTCTCTGGTTAGCACAGACATTGTCAAGCAGTTCCAGGTAACTTGAACACATAATGGCAATCCCATCAAGAGTACACAATAGTAGTTGTGTTCCTCATACTTAAGAGATGCAGGGGAGATGATAATAATAATGACGGTGATCAACCTTGTCCCTATCTAATCAACTTTATATACGGGAGAGAGATGTGAACTGAATTCGCAATAACAAGCCTTCAAATAAAACCTCTCTGTGTAGTCACTAGTACACGTAGAGTAGGGAGTTCATCATCGCAGTGATGAGACACACAAATTCGCAATTCAACGGATGCCCTAATGAATTGCCTTTCAGCCGGTTTTTACTTCGGACTGGAAATCAACCGGCTGAATGCAAATTCACGACATTCAACTCCTCAACTTGTCCTCTCTCGTCCAACTCAACAAGAACTATTAATTTAACCCTTTTTTTCTCACCAACCTCATAAAATAAACACAGTTTAATTTGTACGCAATGTAATCACAAGATGAACGACTCTCAGCCAATACACACAGGTACGAATTGCTCTTGCAGAAATATTTCATATTCTCACCCTCCTTCCTTCCACACTGACTCCACTCGCTTTTATATTTTGCATCGCAATGTCTCTCCTTTCTGCATCTTCAAATAACTTTCATCTTCTCGTATTCATCATCTCTTGAATTAAATTCATTATTTCTTAACCAAATCAAAATTACACCTTCACTCTTTTAGTAGAGTGTCTATTTGCCTATCTGTGTGAAAATCCGCCCAACATGTGGGACAAATAAAGTATTATTCTCACGTGAAACAAATATCTCCTTTACTGATCCTTATTTCCTATAGTTCACCTCTAATGACAGATCACAAATCATTTACAGAATTACATTAGAAATCTGATTGCTTGCCCGAGTGGGTTTTCAATTAACACTCATGACACCAGCAACACCTTTTTTCACTTGCGACTAAGCAACAATAAAATGAAGAGGATGTTGCAATTCATGCAATAAACGAGTTTAGTAAAAAGTAAAAAGCACATTCTTCAATAGACTCAATAATATCCAACTCGATCTTCAAATAACACACCTTTTCCTTCTTCTTCACACTTCATCTCATCATCATCTCTAAAGTGGTACTAAATATTTTTATTTTTTCAATTTCCACACACACAGCCTTTTAAGTAGGAAGAAGGACAAGCAGTCACAATAACTCTTGGGGAATCGATAACCCTTACTATACGCACGTAGGTTGATAAAGCAGTAGCCGATTCAAGTAATACTTGCATATGAAGATGTTGAGGATAGCCAAACACACTTGATTCTGCCTTTCCCTATCACCGATGCACATCTAAATGCAAAAGTCAATTAATTTAGTCACTTTTTTCAATTAGCAGTCGAATCATCATCATCGTCACTTAATACTTGACCACTTTTCCTCATAAATCATCTTGTCCACTCATTTGTCCCTATCATCTTTCAATTCATTTGTGTTTCATTCGTGTAAAAATCCATCCCATTAGCACACAACACTCCTCTTGACAAATAAAAGAAATCACAAAAATGAAACTCTCCGTTTATATGAATTTGGGAATGTTATTTTCATGACTAGAACAAGTATGTATACGAGATCTCTTTAAAATGTGGACTGGGATGCACATTAACAGTTCATGAGGAGTCACAGAGTAAAGGATGCGGTGTAATCATCCTCTGGCAAGATGTGCTTCCCTCAAGATGATATGAGAACCCCAATATATTATTATTGATACGTTTTCAATTTACATTTATAATGGACTCACAGTCAGGCACAAGAAGATGAGATGTAGGTATGCACCAAGAAAGCTACCACTAAAGTATTGTTGTCCAAGTCCTGCCACACTACCCAATGCAGCTTTAAATCCTCAGATTTAAGAACTAAATCATCCTCGTCTCTTGTGAGCTGAGGTGCGAGCTATAGTTCGTTACGGATTGGATTTATTGCCAAAAACTTGTCTGTCTTGTATCTTTCTCATTTTAAATTCAAAAAAACATTCTATTGCTCTACACTCTCTTGATTGAGTCACTGTCACTTGATTGAGAAAAACGTTTAATTCCAATCAGGAGGTGTAAAACCTCGGAACTTTTACGTATAAAATCATTACTGACAAAGTTACTTCATGTGAAACTAGACATGCAATCCGTCCAATGCATCCCACAAAAAAACAAGTTCATCCGAATAATAATTAAAGCCTAAAGTAGAGTAATGAATTCTCCCTAATGCCCTTCGCATTACAAAATGGTATTTATTAATTAGAAGCAGAAATAAGAGAAACAAAGCTTTTCATTCAAACTAATCTTTAGTAATTGACAGCAACCCAAGGCACACACCGGAGTTAAAATCCTTCCTCATCATCGAATCTCATTCAATCTCCCTATCTTTTGGATTTAACATTATATTACGTTATTAATTCTTAATACTATTCAATCTCCTTAATGCAAATAATTCATTTGTATAATTAACTAATGCCACGAGTAGTAAATCATATGCACACTGCAGTAGAATAGTTTCTAGTAATAATAATTTATAATAACCAAAACTACAGGAACAACAAAAAGGAGGAATCACATAAATCCTCAAATATCATCCGCTCAATGTGAACCATCCTCGACTCTCATTATGCAATATGCCAATCCTTTCAAACTCTCTTTAGCCAAAAATCTTTTGTAATTAACTCGATGAACTTACCAATTCCTATATTTCTCATTAGCTAATTACTTTGTGAAAGCTCTCAAATTGAAATTAAAATGATTCTAATTATTTTCATCACTCCTTAAAACTTCATGACCCACCTTTCACCCAATCAACATATTTTATTACACAAACAAACCTCAAAGAAAAAGTCCCATTCATACTTAATTATTGAGATTTGTACATTTGCCTTCCTCCTTCCAGCCTGACTAACAAAAAAGAAATGAGATACTCATCTTACCGAATTTCTAAACCTTCAAGACAGGAAGTTTAATGCTCAAACAAATAAAAATACAAAAAGGTAAAAGAAACCTGTAGAATCGAAGAATTTATAACACACAAAAGCGTTTTATACAGGAAACTTTTCGAGTAACTAATTTTTAAAATAGATAACATTAAACCGAATTGTTTTTGTTCCGAGTTAGCACAAAGGTGAGGGAGGTAGCAGGAAAAAATGAAAGCTGACCCTTCTTATACACACACACACACAGTTGTTCCAGCTTCTTACTTTTTGTCAAGAAGACACACCAAAATCAACAGGCCATGTCAAAACCCACTTTGACACTACAGGAAAAGGTTTAGGAATGAACACAACCAAAATGGAAGTCATCTTTTCACGTAGGATTATTAAGTAAATATTAATACAAAAACCTCCCAACTTTTGCTTCTCTTTCCTCCATAAAAAGGGCAAACAAAGTGATCTTTCCTTCAGCTTAATTCGTGTTTTGATAATAATAATGTTCACGAGCAAAGGTTCACTCATATTTCTCCACTTATATACGCTTCCTCTTTTAATACTACACGAAGGATAAACCCGTGTGTACTTTTCATATTCACTTAACCACATATTTTTACTATGAAATATTCCTCGGCGAATTAAACAAACACTTGTCAACCAAACACAATTAATTAAGCAGAGAAAGCAAAGGTGAACGTAAATGAAGCAACTCCAACTTACATTGGATTTGAAGTATTCCAGTGAACATTGAAGACTTTACTAGAGCAGCACATGGAACACATGAGGATCAATGTTTGAGCCAAAATCACAGAAACTATTTTGTAAGTGTCTACGAAGGGTCCTCTAAACGAGGGTCTCCTTCTTCCTGTCCTTACGCTGCTTCCAACACCACACCCACCCACAACACTACCCACTCCCCCCTTTACTGCATTTATCAACCTCAGCTTCATTATTACTATTCCCTCCTTTCTACCTCTTCCTCCAGAGGTAGTTTATCTCCTGTATAAGTCACTACCAAAAACTTAAAGGTCCTTGATTAATTCTATAAATGTCACACAGCATCCGGGTGCTTCATCATAACACTTGAACCAAGATTCATCATCCCTTCCGGTTTGTAATACACTTTAAGATACTCGCAGATTAACGAGAAATCTCTAAACAGATTGGTAATTTCATTAAGGTCGACTCCGATGAGGAGGATCGGGTTGCATTTGTGTAGAATCCAAAAGACATCCACTTCTAATTCTTGTCCAAGACACTTTGGTGTTGTTGTGTTAACAACTCAACCACATGAGACAAAAACGAGTATTTTTTCGTCTCCACTTGTAAAGAATTTTAAGTTCACAACTGCTGCAGATTTTATCTGATTAACAAACAACAATATCACTCTTCCCTCTGAACGTAACAAGTAAAAATGTTCTTGTCTGCACAACCACAATCAACAATTCTCAGCTAAACTGGCCAACTTTTGACTTGTAATAATAATAAAAATATTTCAACAACTTCTTGTGGATGGAATGAGTTCAGTCAGAACATCTCATGATGATCCCCTTGTATTTTATTATGTCTCTCCACTCGAGATATCATCTCATCAAAAACACTGATACTCATCTCTCAGTTTGCCTCATCACCCAGTTGTAAATTGCCTTAAGACGAAGACACTACGAGACAGGATTTGACGAGTTGACATCCAACTACCCACTTTCCAGAGATTGTCAAAATAATCATAATAATCCACGTTTCTTCATTCTATCACGTCTGCCTTCTTTGATCGCAGAAACAATGAGTCTCTACTTATATGTACTCGTGATTCCTTCCCTACATGGGAATGATCGAGTTATCCTTGCATTAAGTCACTCTTAAGCATATCCAGACGATGAAGGTGGTACAGCCAAATCTCCAAGTTATAAAGTGTCAACACTCAACTTGGGACAACGGAGTCTCCTTGGGGTTTTCGTATTGACAACCACTTGACTCCTGACTGCCACCGATGATGATGAAGGGCAATAATGATGGTTGGTAGTTATAAGGAGAATAATATCTTGACTTCTTGGCCTGAAGTGGTTGCCGTGACTGGTGCCGGATGGATTTGGATCAAATAAAATCCCGTGAGACGGTAGTGTAGGCGCCGGGTCATATAGGAAGGCACAGCAACAGGCTGCTCAACTACTTAACTTTTGCCTGCTCCCTTTAATCCAACAAATATTATTGTCAACCTTAAGAAAACTTATAGGTCTGCTGACCACCACGACCCTCTTTTGCCACTAAACCAACACTTCTTCACACTTATCCGATTTCCACAGGACAAATGGAAGTCTCCCTTGTCATGTGTGTTGCCTTCCTTGCTTCGTACAAAGTTCGATCAATCCAATCTACTTACAGTCTCCATCACTTCATATTACAACTCACTATATCTTCAGGATGAGAAATAGTCAAACAATCTTAATATATTTCACGCTTTTCCCAAACACTTTCCGTGAAGATTCCGTCCAAGAAATAATCGGATTCACTTCCTTTTTGCCTCAACAACAATCCGTCAACTTCCACTCAGGTCTCCCCTTCTTCCAGTATCTTCGGAGCTTCTCTCCAGAAATGGCTGACCCCAGATTGACACAACCTCACACTCCAATCTATTTGATCGACGAGTGTTTTGCACTTTCGAAAAGATCTAAAGCTCCAATACGAGTTTGAGATTGTAGGGAGCGAGTGACAAGGAGGAATGTGTTTGTTCTCAGAGAGTAGCTTTAAAACTGAAGCAACATGAAGATCATTAGGCCTGTAGGCAGTCCAACTTGAGGAGCCAACACATTCAAGAACTTCATGAGAACTCTCGCATACCTCCACCACATTTGCTCTTGGCTATACTCACTCTTTCTTAAACACTTCAAGACATTCATCTTTTGTACAATAATATAAATCCACCACCTCAGCCTCCTCTTTCATCCTTAACTCTCCATATACTCTTCTACGTATATACCTTTCCCATACTTCGGTTTGCCTGCACACCTGAAACTTCTTCACAAAATTAGCTTCGCAACCAACCCCCTATGCAATACCCGATGGCCATCAGACACAAACCGTAACACCAATAAGCCCTTCGTCAGTACCTTTCCTCCCTACCTGAGCTTTCTTCTCTAATAACAACCCCACTCAAACTTCAGCCAACATTCTTTTGTCCGCATCATCATCTCAGGTTGCCTCCACCTAGAAAAAACCTTCCGAGGGTTCACTCAAGTACCCTTTATTTTATGTACTCAATCCTCAGTTGAAACCACTTCACATCCACCAAAAGGTAAATGCTACGAGTTAATAAGGGAGTACTGACTTTAAGTACCAACCAGATAGCGTCTGTCTAAGGCCCCACAATCTATACACAAAACTACTGACGGTATATATATATGCGTTCCATTGACACTGTTCCGCTAAAAGGCCTTTACACATAATTCCTAATACCCTCCTCCAAAGGATTAAATTAAGTAAATGCACCCGGATTCACCACAACATAAGTGAGTACACTAAAACTATTTGCACCACCCATCATCAACGTACCTCTCTTTACAAATAGTGTTATTCATATTCCCACACCTTACAAAAGCATTACAAAACTATCCCTAGTCGTTACACGGCCAACAATAATCTGTCTATCATCAGTCAACCCTTCCTTTACTGATTCAGTGAAACTTAAAACAACAATATATGCTAAATGTCTTGAATGCCGAGCAATAAGAAATAATCTCCCATTGTCACATAATCAAAGGAACTGTCAACTCCGTCCCTCAGCTTCTTGAATCGTTTTACTGATTTCACAAAAATCCAGTGTCACCACCGCATACCTCGGTTCCTACTTTATTAGAATTTTATACTCATTTCATGTACTTCCCAACCAATTACACATGCCTTTAGTTTTCAACGAGATAATTTGTTGAGCCGGTAGGAATTTCTTAAGAAATGCCAGTCCCAATAATCCCTCCGTATATAGAGACACTGCACAGTGACAAACATAATCCTGGACCGATCTCTGTTGGAACATATGACCATTATTAAATGTCTCTGCGAGGGTTAGAACAAATAAATACTTTCAGAGTGAGGCAGTCAGTGGTGGCTCATTAACGAACCTCATTCGGTCTGCGATGCTCTCATGATAATGATGAGATCTTTTTTGATGAAAAGATGTGGAGCTTTTTCTGTGCAGGATGGAACCGCAGGAGCTCAAAAATGTTCTCAAACCTTTGCCGGTTCGAATGGAAAAGTCTTTCAAACTTCCAGAAGAGACCCACTGCACAAAACAATTCCTTTTTTATTTTTTCTTAAACATTTTTATTGGCTCAAAAGCCGAGAGAGTTTCTGGTATGCCACTCTCCAGAGTAAAATGCTCTTTCATACGAACTTTATGGCTCTCCTGGAAATCAGTTATCATCCGCATCTTAAAATTACTTTGACTTTCCTTCTGTCCATAAAGTACTCACCGACTTTGTCAGATAAGAAAAATACTCTGACGTCGAATTATCAGAGTTCTTAAAGGAATCTGGCCAATGCATAACAATATCCCAGAACCTTTTCTCTTTCTATTATGATTATTCATCCAAAGGAATGTGTCTTTTGTATAACTGCACACAAACAACCAGAACATAATCATGACACATGATTCAAGAGGTACGAACAAGCAGATCTTTATTCAATCCATCTGTCTCTTTGACTTTTGATTCCTCAAAGACTCACTAAGTGAAGACTCAATCCACTCATTATGACTCACTGATTTCTTCACAACCAACGCGCAATCCTGTGTATTAATAATAATCTCTTCGTGTCATCCACAAAAAGTACAATTAGGCTTTCCATTCTCTTTCCGATAAAACACACCCCGCTAGCACAGTCATTCCGCACAAGCAGTACTTTTATAAATAAATGCATCCACCAATCTTCAAATCCCTTAAGAGTATGTCTAGTAGAGAAGCTTTATCAAACACTAAAGGTGTTCCTTGTTCACATTTATTCCTTACCTTCAAGATGACTTTACTTTTAAAGCCGCCATAAGTTTTCAAAGCCGGGTTCATTTAGATACAAATAAATGGAACTAATCCTAACTTATTCATCCTATTCACTTCTTTCAACAGGAATTCATGTGAGTTATGCCAAGATCTCAAAATGTGTTAATACTTTATGAGATAACACTAAAAGGGAAGACTCAAAGGTACCTTACTAGCTGTTCAAACAGAATTATTATAACGTACAACTTAATCATAGCTTTAAAGGTGTAAGAAAAGTCCACAGATACAAAAAGAAGTGTAAGTAGAATTGTAGAATGCCGTACAAAGTTGACAGTTCACTTTAATAGTGACGTCGTTCCTTGAAATACGTAAAAACGGTTTTGAGTGAGAGAAAGTCTCACATTACAAAATTGCTGCAGATTTGCACTGAATGCAATGATCATGAACGTCTCACTGAGAGCGAACAAGATTAATACAAAGCTCATTGAAACCTCTCTCTCCTTCCTTTTTTGTCCCTAACTCCATAAAATAAAAGTTCCAGAAGCACCAAGTGCATCCGATCTCTCGCAATAATCTCAATCCAATTCTTCTACCCGTTCAAAAAAGTTTTCATCCTCTCCAAAGATAAAACCCACTCTGCCATAGTTTGTCTGGAGAAACTACAGAATGCGAAAGATGCTAAACTCCGGAAGAAAGCTGTGCTTCATCCTTCATCACTTCTACTAAACGACATAGTCACATACGAACACAAGAATGGTTTCGACGATGATCGAATAAGAAAAAGACAAGGAGACCCTTCTATCTTATTACAACCCTAAAGTGTCTCCTCAAGAAACTTGTACAGTTTTGCTTCTCTAACAGCAGCAGCAGCAGTTGGTTGTTCAACTTTAAATAAACTCTTCCTAAAGAGTTTTGCTGTTCAAAACTTTGTGTAATATAAAACTACTTAAGCCTTCTTTGCTCTCTTCCCTCTCCATAATTCGTAATTAAATTTCCATATCTTAAGCAGCTCAGAGTGCAAAAACTTTTGAAATAAGGTTCATCATCATTATGATACACGGTAAGCACCCAATATTGACTCTTTAAGTTTGCGAGACCAACACTTTTAACTTTTTCCACCCAGACAGAATCCATCTGGAAATGAATGTATGCAGACAGACCCACACGGACCCTTTGGACGCTGGGTAGCTAATCTTTAAATGGATTCACAATGGATTGTCTATCTCGTGCAAAACACTTTGAGAGGTTTGGAAACGACCTAATATTTCGCAGGAAAAACCGTAGCATCATCCAACCCTCCGCCAGACCAAAAGACCAACTGGTATCACCTGAGGCCTCAGGATGGTTTATTACAAGCATAGTGCTGGTCACCCATCATACCTACCTGTCTACCTACCTGCCTCCAAGCAAAAACTACCTTCTGCTGCATTCTTAAGAAGCTCATGCATCTCGCACACAATCAGAAGGTACCACTTCCACTCCATCTTGAAAATCGGACCGAAAGTTACTTGAAGAGATTCATGAGTAGGCAGGTAGGACAGTAGAATGAGCCTTCATCCTTAATGTAAGTCTCCCTTGACACTCAAACACAAACTAACCGGAGACGAAGTCGGTAAAAAGGCCAAATTATTATGTAAGGAGATGGAATGGAAAGCAAAGAACTCCATTTCTCCTCATGAGTCTTTTGGAATGGCAAGAGCTTACACGTTCCATTTTTACTTTCCACTGAATCCCCTAACATCTTTCAAGACGGAAAGTATAGTCGTATTTCTACAAGAATCCACAACCGTCTTTAGTCAAATGCCAAGTCATATAGGAGCAGTGCCGAACCGTAGAGAGGACCTTGCGAATGAACTCAATATATTTCAGACACTATGTATGCAAAATGTACGCGAATAAAGTATACCAAAGCTACCTTCACTGAGAAAGGTTTGCAGAAATGAAGACTCGTGAATTTCATCCGGGAGATCAGGTCATTTGAATATTCTTTAAGACGAAGGCCCACATATATCAAAGGGATCGTTTCCCTGTATTATTAACTTTCTCTACTCCTTTCCCTTTTTATTGTGCTCCCAACTACTCCTCCAATATATATACTCTGTATACACACACAAGTGCAACCTCACAATAAAAACCCTTAAGAACTCTGCGCTGGCAACTCTATGAAAAAGTCACGGCAACAAAGTCTCCTGGACAAAACAACTCTCGTACCATATGGAAGTCTTGTAAAATGTTTTCAAACTGTTTTTATTGCTGAGAGAGTTGAAATTCAATTTTTATACGGTTTTTTGGCATGTGTGTGATTGTTGTAACGCACTTTACTCGTATCTCATGTACAGCCACACACCACATGTGCACACACGTCCGCGAGAAGACTTCTTGACGGAGAAATTCTTGGTGCTCAAACATGCATTAAATTCACTCAACCTTTTGTCTCAGAAAGAACAAGTGACATTTTCGCCTTCCATAGTAAACAATTCCACTTGCACTTTTATCTCCTGTGTAAGTGAAATGCTCTGACTCTTCTTTCTCCCTGGGACAAATGTGTGTCTGTATATTCTGCAATGCTACTCATCTCTCCACACACGCCAAAGAGATACCAAGCATTTGCCTGCATAATTTAAAAAGAGAATGGGAGGGGTTCTCTCGATAAATGTCACTCTTGGGTACTTCCAAAAAACATCTAGTGCCACCTAAACGTAACTTTTATTTCCCTAGTTCCACTTCACAATGGCTTTTTTCTCCATCTTATTCCACTAACCTATCCGCATTACTGGACAATCTACACCACCTTCGCTCCTGAGTAAACACTCGTTGTATGCAAACACAGGAGGAAGCGTTTCCTCGTCATTTGTACTTTCTCCGTCACTATCCTTCCTAGTGTTCATTAGACGACTCATATGCAAATCCCTAAGATATTACTGGCAATCAACCGGATTAAAAATGGTACTGCTGTCAACCTAATCTACATGAGAGGATTCCTTCCTACTCTAACTCCAGCAGCCCTAAAACAGAGAGATATTAGAACCTGTGCACTTTCATCAGAACTAGCTGTTAGTTCTTTCAGAAATTCCAGTGAGATAGGAAACTCAAAGCGGAGACAAATGATTCCTCTTAAAACCCACTCAAGGAAATCCTGACATGCATGATGCATTAGGGAAATATCCCACATACACATGTGCACTCCAGAAACTCCCTCTTGCTTTCTCCCCTTTGTTTAAACAGCTCATATTCCTAAGTAATGTCAGGACTTTCACCTTTTGTTCATATTTTTCAAGGGATTAATTATAACTCACATATGTGAATCATTTCCACGCATAACGAAAGATACGGAAGCTGATGATGATGAAAGCCTCTCAAGAAATGTCCAAGGACTCACATATGCGATAGGGGAAACAAAAGAACCAGTGGTGATTGTTATACATGCAACTGTGTGTTCATGTGTGCCCTTCTTTCTTGTTGAAGAGAGAGAGAGAATAATGATGAGACTTTTGGATCATATAGAGGAAAGGCTGGTGATATTTGATACCCTCCTCATCATCATCTGCTGAAGGGAGGAGGAAATGATAACAATAATAATGAGAGGAAGGAATGGTTGGGTGAAATGAAGAGGCTCTTATTCCATCCATTGTTCTAATCATTCCCGAGGTTCGCAATTACGCTCCTCTGACTTAAAACAAAAGGGTTGGTTGTATGAAGAAGAAGACTCTCCGTCCTGCTGGGCACTTCTAATTCTCCACCACGAATACTTGTCATAATACCCGGGTGACTCACTCACTCTCAAGGAGAAAGCAACGTGAGCATGAATTCACTTTTTCTCCTATCTCCATCATCTTTCTGCTCAAAAAGTCGTCTACTTTCCTACTTACACTCCTTTCCACTTCCCAACCAAAAATCGAACTCCTCTGCCCTCCCAAAATTATGAACTAAAGCTTTCTCCTCACTAATTCTCTCTCTTGAGTCTTTTTAATTTCAAGAGTCACACACACACAACATATCATATGCACCTCTACTCAATCGTACAATTCTTTATACTTCAATAAATTCCTGAGATCGTCAAACTCACAAGAGCTCTTCATTATTTAACTACCGTAGGCGACGACGACATGACTTTTCTCTTCAGCTTCTAGTCATACTTCATTCTAGCCTCACTCACGTATATATATAGGAGATTTTACCTTCGTCCAGACAAATACATATATCCTTCTTTGGTCACTCAGACGAAGGTTTTCTAGACGGCTAATAATAAGAGACCTAAGGAACCAAGACACACTGCGTTATCACCGGATTCACACATGACTCACACAACATCTCGTGCAAACAAACGTCTACTCATTAATTACCTCGTTCCCTGTGACATTCTCTTCGACCAGTCCAACCTAATTAACCTCCAAAGACTGTAGAGTAACTCTAGGCAACATGTTTGCTATGGGCACAAAAGATGCTCTGGGTTTACCGGAAACCAGGACACCCGCAGAATGAAACCCAATCCAAGCTCATCCATTCACTGAATTGCAAATCAGCATTAAACTGAAATGATTCCTTTCTCTTCAGTTGCTAATTCAAGTCTGCCTTCCATTTTTGGGGTTTTACCCAAGAGAAATCACCATCGTCATCATCATCGCCACCATCCCAACTCTCAGTCTTAAAACTTGTAATCAATAATCTCCCGAACAAAGTTAGAATATGCGGGTACTCCGTTCACACACTTCATAGAAGCTTGAACAATTTTATACGCCAAACTAAATCAAACCCAATCTAAGTATTCCTTGAGCTCCAAATGAAACTACACAGTGGTGCAGAAAGAGATTTTTTATTTCCTTCTTTATCAAGACTCCTAACCTCTTCGCCTGTGATTAATGATACTTGAATATTGAAACGAAGAACTACACTCACTCAGTCTTGGTAATAAACCAAAACTCCTACACGGTTCCAATTCATTCATTTAGCACAGACGAACTCTGATCCTTCAAAAGTAAAGAGATTTGATCTCTCAAGGAAAAAGTCAACTTCAACCTAAATCTAATGCACTTTCTTTAATGTTCCTCCTCAATGTCTTATTTAAATGGTTTACAGAGAAGGAAATAGACTGCGTAAGCACTGAGCGTATCTACAGACTCATATAACACACGCATCTCAAGTAAAAACGACACTTCTACAATTCTACACTAACACATAATGCAATTTGTATCTTTTTTCCTTTCCTCAATCATTAAAACAGCCGAAAGGAAAACGCACTCTCCTTAAATCTCCACAATTTTAACTCCAAGAGATCCGAATACCAAAGACGGAAGGAAAGTCATGAAGAAACTGGATATCCCTAAGCCTTCTTAGCATTTTCCTTCAGCTCAAGCACTCACTGTTTTCCTAGGAAATAATGCAAGCGAAAAGAGTTCCACGAAGATGCACTGCAGGACCTGAGTATCCCATACTATCCCATGGAAGAAAACCCCTTTTCTATTTACCCAACCACCTCTACACATCTCTACACGCAGAACAAGCGAACACACTGCAAAATGACTTTCGGATTAAGCAGAGATACATTCTCACGATAGACATACCCAAACACATCCTTACTTTCGACCTTTGAAACATCCTTATTCATGTATATACATGTGTATAGATATGCACATGGCAGAGACGCAACATGATCTATACGTAAACTATGCAATAGATTCTTCGAAAGGTCTACTTTCTCTAGAAAATCACTTGAGAATTCACAAGGGAGATTACGTTCAAAGAAACAGGACACACGAGGCAGAGTCACCCAAGCCATCGTATGGCTATAAGTAAACCTACTTTCACCCTACACTTCATTGCAAAATGTAAAACCTCCTTTCCCAACCAACTCCCTTTCTAACCAACAACAACATTTCCGTTCTAACGAGAATTTGATCGTGCAAAACATTTAGTGGTGTAATGATACTTGGGATATTATTATTACACTATTTCCCCATTTCCAACCTTACACAGGATGAAAAAAACAGGCCAGGCTGCATTCTCACAACCACTGCCAAACTTTCGGGTGATTCCACCACTCAATCGAGAAAGACTTAAGCAATACACAAAACATGCAGCAGCAACATTTCTCCACATCAAGCAAACCTGCATTTCCATGCAAAAAACAGACTTACATGGGATTGGAAGCGTTCCAATAAATGTCCGGAAGACGGGAACATCCAGACTCCTGAAGCGATTCGAAAACGTAAAGAAACAACAAAAGAAGTCCAAAGTACACCGCCATTAGCCCCATTAGCACTGAGGACGCTGGACAACAACAACAACTTCGAATAAGATTTTCACCAATTCAAATCTCCCGCGCGCCACTTCCCTCCTTTCACTTCCGTCACTTCATTTTCACTCTCCAGAATGAAAGTGATTCCGCCTTAAGGTCACAAAATGTCACTGTTGGAGGTCTTTGATTAAGTAAAACGTGTACAACTGCAAGTCGTACAGCAGCAGCAGCAGAAAATCCTGGATTTCCACAGTCACAAGTGATTCGCGAAAAGTGAAAGAGTTACTGGACGTGTGTGTTTTGTTGCAAATGTGACTTCTCCCTTAATAACAATAATTGGGGATTGAGTCCACGAAAAAAGATATCTGTCCTCCTGTCAGCCAGTAATGAAACTTAATTGCATATTGCTTCAATAGAGAGACTCGGTGTGTTACAAAAGCATTCCTACTTCGCGTGTCCTTAACTTTCTCTATTAATGGACATTTCCCTCTGTAAACCCAACACACACAGAAACTCGGTGTGAGTTGTAATAATTCTTCTCGTGCCTTTGTTATCTGGAATTTTTGATGACCACTTCCACCACCACCTCCGGTTTCCCTTTAATGTCCAAAATCCTATAAAAATTCACTCTGATCCCCTCAAAGATAACGACAACGACAACTCAAAAGGACTGTCACTTTGACAATCGCAAGTTTTTAAAGAATTTCACGAATAATCATCAACCTTTTAATCTTCTTTCCTTTTTTCTAGACTCTTTCAATTATTCCTTTTCAAAGAGAACCACTTTCTTCAACTTGTAATGCTTATATAACTCTATATAGTCTGTCTGTATAGTTATCTTGATATGCAAGTTTTAACACACAAAACTGTCTCTCTTTCCACTGAACTGCCTTTTTAACACTTCTTTTATTTCGTTCCACACACAGTTTATTCACTTTTATTCTTTTACCTCGTGCAATCCCCTACCAGTCTTGTCATTATTTACGTAATCCACCGTTTCTCTTGTTACACCGGAAACTCCAAGCTGAGTCTAAGAAAGATCAATTACAGGAAACCAATCAACGTATTACTATTTCATGAAGATAAACCAACTCATACACACACACAGTTTTGCACACTCTCAGATTAACTTGATCCTTTGGTTGTTTAAAGATACTTCCGATATTTCCACACTTCCTTTTCCTTTTACGAATACAATAAGAGATCTTTGGTTGCAGGTGTGGATGAACTTTCTCTTCCGCACCCTGTATATTATTATATTCTTCTTCCACACGAATTACCAGAAACTCTCACACTTTCCCAGTTTTTGAAAAACTCTTCTGTCAAACTCAGACAGTGACAAACACAGGTAGACTTTTAAAATGTGTGCACACCAATTCATCCGTCCAGGAACACAAAATGTCACAACTGCTCCAGCCGTACTTTTTACACCTTGAACCAAACAGAAAACTCGAAAACTTTATTATTGATACAAATGGCTGTTATCGGTGACAGGCATTCACTACTAAAAGCCAGAGGAATTTAATGTATTCACCGAGTATTGATCCCACGTCACTTTTTAAAAGAAATGTCAACTTTCTTCCCCACAAGAAGAATGCGGACAAGTCTCAGGTAAAGTTTGGGTGTGTGTGTGACAAGAAACACTTAAATCCAACTATAACAATAATAATAATATTTCCCTCAATGTCCACATCAATTTCGATGAGTTAGTGTGCATTTCCCATTACAAATCATAGGATTACTCATTTCCAGTTTTGTGGCGATTCAAATATTCATTTATAGCAATACACGCTTGTGTGTGAGGTTTCCAAATTTCAATCAGTTTATTCCTAGTCCTTCCGTTAATTAATTCTGTCACAAGGAATAAACTCTGTTTAATGCAAATGCAAACCACGTCAAAGTAGTGAACAAGTAGGCCAGCAGATTTAATTGTAGTCCCCAAAAAAGCTTATTCTGCAGTCTTTGATGTGCAAATGGAAATAGTGCAGTCACTAATAACAAAGGACATCAATAGAGAATCAGGAACTTGTTTCTCCATTCAAATTCATAGCTTTCTTTATTACAGAAGAGAGCAAAGCCTTGGACAAAAACTCGTCTCACTTATTTTGTTATTGTCACATGTAGTTATTATAATGTTGTGTCTTTCGTGAGTTGTTTTGTCTCTGTCACTCCAGAAGCACGCGAGCAACCCAATGACAGAATTAGGATTAAACTTTTGCAGCACTTTCTGTCCCAATCGCTCTCTCCAGTTTCCTGGAAACTGCTTATGTACCAGTCAAATTGAATTGATGAATAGATTTTATAATTGTTTGGAATCGTAACAAAATCCCACACCACTCTTAAGAGTTTTAAAGATGTTCCACCGAATAATAACTGGAGATTGCGGTTAACTGAGTAAGTCTTGATTAGTAGTGAATGGTAGTTCTTGACTGAAGTAATCTCAGGGAAATTGAAAGAAGATGCGATGGATTAGACTGTGTTGTAAAATCACGTAGGATGGTTGATGATGGAAGATTTTAAAGTGGACTTGAACACATGATCTCTGCCTATTTGGGATCGGAGAGCCTTCTCCATGTATAGGGAGAGACCTTTCTATATATCTTTATGTACTACAGACACTGGAACTATTACTTCTGGTTCGTTTTTTGCTCTGTGGGTGTATAAGAAGACTGGGATTATACGAGATGAACCCACGGAAAAAAGTAGCCGTGTGTAATGGTCTCTCTGGTCATTCAGATGAGTTCAGATATGGATGGACTCCTCAAATGCTCAATTACATAGACGAAAAAATCCACCAGCTCTCTTTCTATGATACACACACACGCTTTGTCAATCTCCAAGTATTCTCACGCCTAATTCAGAAGCGTGGAAATTAACAGATTGGTTGATGAAGCAACCAAAGAGACTGATTGACCAACACTAACATATGACCCAGAACTGAGAAGTACTTTCCAGAGTCACCTTTACTTAACACCCTAACCTGGGTGAATTCCAATCTCGACTGATTTCATGGACGGGTTTTTCAAAAGACCAAAACCCCTGCGTGAGCCAACTTCGGGCATTTTCGGTCCTCACAATACCCGACTCACCCTCCTCCCCTTTCCGTCTCCCTTTTCCCATCTGCTAAGCAACAATAACAAGGAAAAAGAACCCTTACCGGGCTCTCCTTCTCTCCTATACACACTTCCATCTATATATATATACATATATACTATACACCAAGATTTCCATGAGTCAAGTAACAAGAGCAGCCAACAAATCCTCAGGGTCCTCCACAGCAGCAGTATAAGCCAAACGAGTCACAAGTCTCCGAACACACCAGCATCATCCAACTTTCTCTCTACTACCTCTGGCACTTCCGACACCAGAATGCAGAATGGATGGCAGCTTTCACCCTTCACCCTTACACAACAAGACAAAAACAATGCATCAGTCAGGAGTAGTTGCCTTTACTAATTGCTTCATGTGACTGATTAGGTCGGACGGAACAATCCATTCCCCACAAGAAACTTTCTCTTCACTAAACAACACTTTGTGGTTCATAAGAAACTCTTGGTTCCTTCCATTCTACTTTCTAATTCTTCCACATGTAAATTTAGATCCTCATCTCCCACCGGGTTACGTATACTCAAATGTCATTTACACAGAAATCATTCATTCATCTCGTCTTAGAGAACTCCTAATTGAGATACACACACTTGGATTCCAAGAATTCTATTCCAAATACAAATATCTTTCGTGTATGATGGATTGTCTCTTTTCCTTCCCTATTTTTATCCCAATTCCCAACCATTTTTAGACTTTAATTAATTGGCTACGGATATCCTTACAATAAGGTTCATTTGCTTCGTCCTGTTTTTGTTGTTGGATGATTCCTTAACGATTCCACTTAATCTTTTGACGTGCGATACTACGTGTACATTACAGAGAAAGGTTTCAATATAGAAAACCCAACACAACTCTACTAGGCTTATTGTTAAGGTGTTTTGATCTTCTTAACTCACTAGCTCATTATTTTCCCATCCTTTTATTCACACAATTTACGTACACACTCTTCATCTTACAAAATCCCATGTCGCCAGAATCTACAATAATCCAGCCACTAAAATACACACACACACGTCTAATTGGACAATACATCACGTACTCATTACTACACCCGAGAGATTAGTCCTTGAGTACGTGTACAAGATCAGATTTCATGAAAAATTAGTTTAACTCACACCGCACAATCCAACCCATTTGTCACAACAGATCAAACTTCACTAGCGCAACCATTATTCCCACACACACAGAATTCATCATCAAAATTAACGACCCCATCTTTCTCCACATTAGCAGATTCATTTCTCAACTTCTCGAATGCTTCACGTGCATAAAAAGACACGAACAAACAAATCCCACCGGAAGCAGAGATCCTTTTTACCTCTTCAACCTCAAAGATACTTTCCCTTGCTTTCTCGAGGAGAAGAAACAGTCGTTACAAAGTACATCTCACAAACATCCTCGGCTTTTTATACTTTTCATCCCATTAATTCTTACCGAAAGATGAAACCCGCAGTTAAAACCAGACACGTACAAACCCAACGAGGAATGCGATGAGAACTCATCTTTCTGGAATCTTTACACACAGTCATCTCCAGCAACCCAAGAGTGTTCAGTTACACATGATTCGTATGCAAAACTTAATAATAAGGAGACTTCAATCATACGAAAAACCAGAGAGATCCGTCCGATCCCCAACTTGCTTTACATACCTACTGCACCTTCCAGCTTCTATAGCCTTAAACCTTTTTAAGCTTGAATAAATCCAACGGTCCATCCGGAGAGTCTACATACACTAAAAGGAAAAGAAGCCATCACCACACAAAAACTACCCCTTAATACACACAAAAGTCAGCTTTGATTGGACACAAAACAAGTGAGTGTGTAGAACAACAGTCAAGGCATAAATACATAAACATTCATCTCTGCTTGGTCCATAAGTGTTTTAATAAACCAAGACTCTAAAAATAAAACAATGCAGTACTAAAAGATATTAAAAGTGACTCTATTCCTTCTGAACGACAACCACGTCTGTTTGGGTTTCATATTTAACTCGTAACATAAATTAATAATCCAAAGTTGCATATTATTGGACATCATCACTCGAGAAGCAGTTGAATGCACGTCGTGTTGTCGACACTCACGAAGTATTAAACTAAGAAAGCCACAGATGAGATCACCAACTCTTCACTAACTTTGTGTGCATCTCACTAAACATTCCCACTCGAGGACTTTACCAATAATTCCTTTTGTTCATCTCCATATCTCCGTGAGTCATTCTTAAAACAGATTTAAACTTATTTAAT
>JAQGAB010000446.1:0-27478 GCA_034696565.1 Isotomurus graminis | reverse complement strand
GAAATATTTATTGGAATCCACCACCTCTCAGTGCCTTTGAACTTTCAGCAGTGCTTCTTGAGACTTTTTAATGCAAATCCGAACACAGAATTGTGAATGACACACTGCTTAGTTAGTATTGCCATTCATTAATTTACGAAGGAGTAATTAACAGCATTTTCTCTTCCTTTACACATTTTTGCCATTTAGTGGGTCTTTGATAGAAAGCCATTTTGTTACTGTTTTTTAAACCCACGCGTAATACGTCGTTTGCTACATATTTTGTATAAAAACATGTACAATTTCTAGCTTAAGTTCGTTATTTTTAAATGTTTGGAATGTTGAGAGTGACTTTTAAGTAGAGGGGAATATATTAAAGAATTGTGTATTTAATAGTTTAATGCTTTTTCTAGTCACTGGGCTTGGATTTTGAACTTTTAAGTTTCTGGGAGTTGTGTTGTTGTATAGTTTGTTTTTAATTTGTGTGTATATCTGGAAGATGAATTCTTTTAGAACCAAACTATAGTTTTTAGCGTTAATAAGTTTGTGTTGTGTAAAACTGAACTGGAGAACTGGAAACATGTTATGTATTTTGATGAAAGAATAAAAGACAAGTGTAAATTCAGGAGACTTGAAGGAATAAATGGATTTCTTATTATTACTGGCATACATTCTGCTGATGGTCTGTTGAGTAAGGTTTGTTTCAAGAAACGGGTGTTTACTCATGAAGATGTTTTGTGGAGGAAACTGGATTCTGATGTATTCTACGCAATGGGAAAAACTGTTTAGGAATACACCAACAGAGCAAACTTATTATTTCCTCTGTTTAAGGAAGAACTGTGAAATCGCCTTCCTGTACGATGGAGAAATATCCATTTGCTTAGACATGATATCGTTTTAATAACCTACGGCCACATTGATATTCTGCTGTAGGGATGATACATATCAAGTTTAAGAGAAACCGTGAAAACAAAAAGGTGGAAGAAATATTCGGAGCGAGCCACCAAGGGTGAATTGTGACATTAAAGTGTGGCTTGCATCCCAGGAGGTCATGTTGGTCATATGAGATACCCTTTCTCTGAGATCCATTAGGGAGATCTGGACAACTCTTTTTCTTCTCCAGTGTCTATCAGCCGAAGAATAGGATTCATCATAATTACTCTACAAGACTATTCCATGCTGCATCTCTGAGAGTTTACACAAAGTTATGACAACTAAGGCAAGTGAGTTTCTCAAGTAGCAGGAGATTGAGTAGTGCATCTCTAATGATTGTGTACAGGAGAGAGGAGTTAGTCCAGTATGATAAATTATGGTGTGACGACTTTGGATACCAAAATAGAGTCGTTATGGTAAATGATGATGCGGGATTGTGATCGAAGATATCACTTTATACTTCGTTTAAGGACATCATTTGAGGTCTCGTAGTTCTGTTGTGTGCGTGTGTCCTGAAATTACCTCTATGATTTCCTAAGATAGTTCAAATTAATGACTGTAGGAAATGAAGTGTCATAATGGTGGTGGTGGAAAGTCACTGCTTAGCTTTTGTGTGATGGTTTCTAATGGGATAAGTTTTATTTCCTTTAAGCGTCACAAGTTTAACCAAGAAATTAAACCCTTTTGTATAACAGTGCAAATGCTCAAGGCAGTTTTAATAAAAATATGCTGGACAAGTCACACACACAAGTGGACGGACTTGAATCTGGAAAGGGATGTGAGAAAAGTCCAAGCACGAGCTTAGAATAAAAATCAGGTTAGTTTTTACACGCAATGAGAGTGCCAGTATACTTTACTTATTCGTAAGGGTGGTCGCCAACAATATTCCAGTACGTCTTTATAATTGTCTCGAGTTTCTGTGAAGAATAACTGTCTTATAAAGAGATAAACGTGAGGATTCTGAACCAGCGTTTTAATGCTTAAGTATTCTTCTTTATATCTTTCCCAATTAAACAACAGACCGATTCATATTTCTGAACATTTCTGATAAAAATAGCACCTTCTCATTAACCTGATTATATTTCGTTACCACCCATGTGTCAAAATATTTCATGGCGTTATTGCATGATGTACTCACACGATTCTGTGTTTTTATGTCTTTTGATGTCGTCGTTACTTTAAGAGACGTGACTTTGATTTTGGTAGACTGTCGATGATTTATTCACATCCATGGGATTCCAGTTGGATCAAAAGATTTATGTGACAAAGCTCACCTCAAGGAACACATCACAGGGATAAACTGGTTCGTTGAGTGAACACAGAAGCAGAATTATTTTTAAAGTGGCATTTGTTCGGCAGAGGAAGGGCAAGAAACACGCCAGTGGCTATCGAATCGGTATGAATAGTTTGGTGTAGGTTTCAAGAAACCAATTTTATACATCATTAAACATTTAGAATATTTTCCAACTCCAGAATAAGGATCGGTCCTTCTGCTTTTAGTGGATGTGTTCACTCGCATATCTTCGTTTGTGGACTATTCTTTCACGTGTTATTAATGCTTGAGGAGTCTTTCGTGAACTTTTAACTGCTAGTTGCATTTAACTTAGTTTTTATTCTTATTATTTATATTAATTGCGATTAAGTAGAAGTGATAAGTCTGCAGGGTTTTTCAAATTCATGGAGAGTTTCACGGTTTGATTCTTGTCTTAGCTAACGACGTACAAATTAGGGTGTTGGTTTAGGTTGTTTGTTTTTATACAGAGTTGTGTGTTAAGTAAAGAAACTGAAGAGTCTTTGTCTCCTACAGAACGAATGTTTAAGTGTCTTTGTACGAGACTCACTTCTTGAGACAAATTAAACTTAGCAAATGATCATTTGGGTTCGACAGATGAACGAGTCATGTTAAGATCGTCTTAACTTTCTTTTTCTTCGCGTAGGTCTTTTGAAAACTAGCGTGTGTGTAATGTACCGATGATTTGTTTGTTTATTAATAAAGCTTCTGTTTCTTTAAAAGCCGACTATATGCAGAAGCTCACTAATTGAAAATCACAACTTCAGGCCCACAAGAAATAAATGTTGGTGGTGGTTGTGTGCTTAGAAATCGTTTGGAGGACTATTTGCCGTATAAACACTTTAGGTTTCCAATATTACATAATCCAGAACAGTTAATCGTATGGTTTCTATCCCAAAGCACAGAGAGTGATTATTTATACTGAAATTACTAAGGAAATCTATCGTAAAACAATTTGGGAGTAAAATGAGACGTCATGGAGAGTTAGGAATGTTTGACATGTCAAAAAGGGTCAAATGAGGTCGCAGGGCATTCCAATATTTGTTCTGAGCCCAATAATGGTAAGTTTGCCATTGCGTTAAAGTCTTAGAAAGTGTCAGGAAAGCCATGGGGAGTCAAGTGCTTCTTGGGCACTTCATAAAACTAATTTCAGGTTGATTTCCACGAACAAAGTGGGTTCCTCTCATTTGTAGTGGGTGCTTAAATGAGTTCTTGTAATGTTCCATTTGTTCCATTTGTATTGCAGCAACGTACATAAAGAATTCGTAGCAATTCTTGCATTCTTAAAAGATCAAAAATCGGATTCATTAAGTATTCCTTTTAATTAACGTAAATTATTAAAGGTATTCTTATTTAGAGTTTCACATGGATTGCCGATGACTCTGGAAGTAATGGGGATTGTGAATTGAACTGAATTGTGAACGTAAAGTAAATGGAACCGAAGCTGATTGAAAGCCATTGGTACTTTACAGCAGAAGCAAACCACTTGAGAAGTCCTTTTGTAAAGTTGTTGACTCCAGAGTAGTTTGTACATGAAAGTCAAGATTCTTTTGAATGTTCCTTCATGGCTTTTACACTTAAAGGAATGACAAGAGTTAGGAAGGATATTTCGCATCTCTTAAGAGTGACGAGGCACATTAGTCATACCCATAAAGTGTATTCTACGTGAATTCATTGTAAACTGGATTAACCAATCAATCCTTGATGGTCAGAGATTAATGGGCTTGCTTTTCTCCGAAACTTCATCGTTTCCTCATCCGTCATTTCACATTTTTCATGGAGACAGCTACCGTGACATTTCACCCAAAGTGAGTCTACAGTTCACCCTGCTGGCTAAATGATCTGCAGTTACAAAAAGAAAGCTTATTCTTTCGATTCGTCCCATTTAAAAACCTATTAATGAGTTTTTGAAATGTTTAATACTCCGTGCATATCAATGAATCGCCTGAAGAATGTTTTTGGATGAAACACACTACGGAGAATGAGAAGGACCCTCCGCTGGTTTTATGACCCGATGTCACGTTCCTTTGCACAAGTCCCTTCTTGAGGTTTTATGGTCATTTCAAAGGGCTTTATTTATCATTTCTTCATTCACAAGAAACTCGGCTTCACAGCGGAGTCCATCATTCGCCTTGTATTTATTACTAAATCTATTGCTGTGGGATAATAGCCAAGGATTGCAACTGGATTTTATGGCAGTTTTCATTCTTATTCAATGTAATGCAGAATTGAAGTGTCTTTGTGTCTTTATGAGATGGATAAGTAGTTAACACTAAAGGATTCTTCCGAATAAATCAGTATTAATGACTTTACACTTTCCGGGTTATTTGATAACGAATAAAGTATACTGGACAAAATAGTCGTTCTATGAAGAAGAATAAGAAGCATATTTATACGCATTTTTATTAAAGAAGCGTCTATTATGTAACGGTTTGTTATTTTATTAGAATCAAACAGTGATTGAAACTGTCTGAAAGTGTTCCTTGTTGATTTGTACGTGTGAAAGTAAAAGAAGGAAATCTTGTAAGACTTTAGTGTTGTTGGTTCCCGTTCCAATTAAAAATAAGAAGGATACACACACACTCTCACTCTCAATGAAAGAAATGAACCGGTAGCCAATACGGAATAGAGAAATTTGGAAGATTTAATGATAAATGCAATCACATTTTGTAAAGAAACAAATTGTTTCTGGTCTTTTGTACGAAGCAGTTTGAACCAATAAATAATACTTATGGACGTTGGGTTGAAGTAAAGCCTTCTTGGAGCTTTGGAGTAAATGGACACGGTTGACAGGATTATGAGTATTGGATTTTTGAGGATTTCTTCTGGGCTTATTGCTTTTTGGTAGGAGCAGATCCAAGTGATCCGGCAGTAGGATAATAATTCCTCAGGGGATTCCAGAAACCCAAGTCCGTAGGACTTCTTCACCAGATCATGAAGAGGGTGCCTGCGAAGACTTTTGAAATTTTAATGGGCTTTACCAACCGGACTTTTGTTCATCATTAACACATATGGCACCCAGTACTCGGATTTGAACGAAATTCTACAAGAAACGGGCCTTTTTACTTCTTGTGGTGGTTGTGAGCAAGTTGAAACAAATTAGGGAATTCCAAAGGCGACCATATGGAAGCGAGATGTGTTCCTTGCCTGCCTAGTGTCTCAAGACAAGTGTGGACTGGAGTTACTCTCTGGAAGTTTTAAAATTGACATGCCACACTTTACAGTTTATCGTTTTTAAGTTTTGCTTGCACATTGAATTAAGCTTGGTGTTAGGATAACTGTGATGTGGTTTAGTTGATTCGTATGGGTTTAAAGATCTGTAAGCTTTGAGACATGAACAACAGAGAGCTTCTTACTGGACCCGGGTAAGGAAGTCTTGGATTTAGTGAAGGTTGTAGCAAAATTAGTAAAGACATTTATTGTTACAAGTAACACATGTGAGGCTTAGTTGACCAAGGACAGAGCAATGTCATCCGGATCTTTATCATGATTTAAGACGTGTGGTGGTCAGGAAGAAGAAATGGTTGCTTTGGATCGATTCTATGAGATGTAGTCTCTGGATGATTAGAATCTCTGGAGAAGCACATAAGGTATCCATGCAGATGGCTTTGTTTGTGGTCTCAAGTCAGGAGGTAAACTGAATCGCCGTTTGGTCCATTAAACTCGGAGTAAAGTGACCAATTTAGCCCAATTTTTGGTCCTTGTGCCTACCTTTTATGTCACATACGTGTGCCGAGTTGTGTAAAGGGTCTCTGGAGTCTAAAATAGTCTTCGTATGCAATCACACTTGGTCTTGTCTTCTTGACCACTCTCCCTCTCATTTGCTCTTGAAGATGTGTAATCAAAGGCCACGGAGAATGAATAGAAACATAATAATTGTGATGCATATAAATGCTATATGGCCCCTTCAAGCTGCTCATTTCACATCTAATGGAAGGAAGTTCACACATTTACACCATTAATTCTTACAATGGCACACACGACCACAAGAATAAACCGAGAACCACTTGACATGTGACAATCCACAATTGTCCCTTTGTGAATGAATGCACAAGGTAATCAGACTTACAAACTGGGTCACCTGTTCATTCACAAAACGAACTTCCAATTTTACTCGGTTAACTCTTTCTTTTCCTCATTCATCAAGTATTTCTCCCTGTCACTTCCCCATAAGTCTTTCGGTTGAAATATACAAACCCGAACTTTTTTCCTTGCTTGAGATTTCGTGTGACAATTGAGAGCGTGTTGATGACCATGTAACTTCATTCGCACCTTGTGTGTGTGTATTGTTCCTCAATCGTGTTTTTCATGTTTCAACAATCGTTTCCTTAGGATCAAAGCATTCCCGGTGACTTGAATAAGAAGTGTTTGATATTCATGGAAGCGTGTGTTTATGGTTTCTTTAAGGACCTATGTGTATATTGTCCAGGCTTAAGATAGGTTAAGAAATGTTGTGAGGAGTTCAAAAGTATCACAGTAGCTTTATTGAGGTGAGTAATTGAATGCATCAATATTCTTGGCCTTGAAGGAATTAAA
Organism: Isotomurus graminis; assembly: GCA_034696565.1. Taxonomy (NCBI): domain Eukaryota; kingdom Metazoa; phylum Arthropoda; class Collembola; order Entomobryomorpha; family Isotomidae; genus Isotomurus; species Isotomurus graminis. The sequence goes on along the minus strand of JAQGAB010000446.1, from coordinate 20,739 downwards.
GTCTGTGCATTTGCAGGCTGGATTCGAAGAAGACTTGGAAGATAGCCTAAAAGCCAAAATGAAAAATAGAAGCTGTTTGGCAGTAGCGGAGCAAAAAGTAGTAATCAATCAAAAGTGGGAAAGCAGTTTGAATTATTATTGAGTAATATTTGAATTTTTATGCGGAGCTTCTTTATTCCATTTAGTAAAAGAAAATCAATCAGTCATCGATCACAATTTGCAAAGAGTGCAACTGCCAGTCTGACAAGCCAAAGGTGTTCTCCAGGTGGAACGAAATAATTGCATATGATTTGAATGTATTAGACGCATATCCAAGTTGTTGCTTTGCCTAACTGTCCAACTTGTCTTTCATCTGCTTCCCGAGGTGTTGAGTCAACCACAACTGCTTTGATGGCACATGCCAAAACCCCAAATGTTGTGCATCTCGCAAGACGTCGCCGGGCAAAAAACTTGTTCTCATTTGGTTTTTAGCACTTTACGAAATTTGCATAAAACCAATTGAATGCACCGATACCGAGGCGAATTGACAATCACGAGAGACTAAAGAAACTCCAGCCAAATTAACTCACGACTTCTATAATTTCTTTTGTCTGCGCCTTTGTACATTTCTGTGCGTTAATTTTTGGAAATGCTGGAACAACGTGAGGCAATGTGGGTCAAGTTTAGGAAATTGTGAATATCGAATACCCTCATGATTAACCACTGGAAAAGATGACCAAGTTTTTACATTTAATAAGCCCTACTTTCCATGCATTTCATCACATTTACTCATAAAAATGCAGTAGTCTAACCAGTCCCTGTGTGACGAGGAGTAAAATATTAATTGGGCAAAGTGGTATGTTAAAAGCGATGGTGATTATTAGCCCAGTGTGCAATTTATTAAAGACAAATTGGCCTTATAGAGTTCCGACTTGTATTTATCTCTGAGGAATAAGTGGGTAGTCCGAAATCAGGAATCAATAAATGCCTCACAGACTTTCTTGACAAGCGGATAATTTGCAATTTACAATTGAAAATTGATCTGGTGGTCCTGTCAAGTTCTTGTCATATTACGTGTGTGTGTAGTTACGTCTTGGACGAGACTATAGGTACACGAATGTATATCTCGTAGGTGTTTGCTGAACATAAAAACACCTCAGGTAACAACCAGTCGGCCTTTTTCTTGAGTTACTGAGCTGTCCAGGAGAAAAGATTTTGCACTGGACTTCCACACAGAGTCTGGAGTTGCTCAGAATTTCAATTGTCTATTCAATTAAAGATGTATTTTTATGTTACGGGTGTCAGGTTGAAATCCAGTGGAAGTCTCTTGTGTTGTGTAGAGAATGTGGTGGAAGTTATTATAATGCAAATTGGGTAATGCAAATATTAGCATTAACTTCTGTGAAGGTTCTTACGAGCCAATAATTTGTCATAAGTGTCTGGGCACCTCTTCCAAGAGATAAATAAGAAGCTGAATCATCAACCTTTCCTCTTCCTTTTGTTTCCTCAGTTCCTCGTTTATTTACGACCCTTTCATCCCTTTCATTCCTACTGTATGATTTATAATATGAGAGACTCCACTCTAAATTACAACCTTCTTTGTATGCGTATAGACAGTTTTCCGCAACCCTTGCGAATAAATTTATTTCAAATATCAAATTGTGTAGGAATTGGTGTGAATTAAGGCGTGTGTTGAATATATTCAGAATTATTATGGGACAAGTTGCTTGACTGTTCCATCAGACTTGACGATTTGATCCAGGACAACAACTCCTTTCCTGTGGACTACTTGACGGATCTCCCCAGGACTTACGAATTGATCTGTCACCTGACCTTGCTGATCATCTACTGATTGATGAAGAGTGTCTCCTTCATGAGTTACTGTGAGTTTCAAGTCGTTTGGATTCCGAACTACGTGGAGTACGGCTTCTGGGTTTGAAGAGTCCAGCGCAGATGATGAGCCTTCGAGGGCTAAGATTGCGAGAGTGATCTGTAAGGTGAATTAAATCAGTTAGGGATGATGCAGAGATAGGAAACTGAGGGATTGATTTGTTGGTATGTTACTTACAAGAATAATGAAGGCTTTCATTGTAACTCGGTGAAATTAGAAGACTGATTAGAAGATTAGGCGATTAAAAGATCTGACTGGGGAGAGCGACAAGTGTAAAGTGCAATTGCGAGAGTTTAAGTAGAAAAACTTTGAGAGACTTGTGGAGATTGTAACTAATAGACTCATTACACATGGGTATCTTATTCATTTAAAACCTATTAAGGTTACGGCGACATTAAGGAGGCTGGAAATGAATTTGAATATCTAGTTGACCTGAACATGGCCAAGTTCAAGGCATTTGTATTATTAAGATTAGCTTGGCATGTCCACCAGTTTCTGTGTCTTTGTCTCGGTGCTAATTGGTCTCGTCTTCCAAAGTAGATTACCCTAATAGGATTACACGGATTAACGCAAATCTATAGAAAGACTCGTTATTTGTAAACCTAAAAGAACAATTGTGAGTTCCTTAATGCAAAACTAGAAACCTGTAATACACAAAGTCTCCGTCTGCAGCTTTGGTGAAATAACCAACACGGTTTTGTCTCTACTAATCTTACAACTATAAGTTGAGTAGTTTTGTTTTGTATAATAAAACTCGTGTTACAATGTGTACAAGTACTTTTTGTTTGAGGAAGGTTCTTAATGGATTTCCAGAATAAGATTAAGTAAACCCAGTAGAGGAATAATGGACTATCGTTGTTTTGTGGCACGAAAGTCCAAATCTCCGAAAGTGGAAATCGGAAACTCATAATTCAAAAGTTTTTGAAGTCCGTGAATAACGCTTACTGCCAATTTATGAAAATGAGTTTGGTTTTCCTTTTTCTGGGGAATTTCGATCTCACCCCTTAAAATAAATACACAGAGGGAATTGTCAAAGAGAGAGAGATTCAAAAGGAAAGGATATTTCAAGCGATGGTCATAAAGGAAATTACAAACCACAGAAAGAGTTTTAGTAGTTAGTGTAGAGTTTGGGAAGATTCCCTTGAACCGATCTCTCTCTGTCTCTCTGTATGAAACAACCCTTGAACTGTGGGATGTGATGTGCATTTTTAAAGAATCGATGAAAGTCTAATAGGACATCGTTTAAAAGAAAGACTGATGATAATTTAATTCAGTTTTGGGACCTTTCAGGGTTTAGTTGTGTATGTTTGAAACTTTGAAACATCGACTATGGATAGTAATGACAAGACAAATATGTTTGTGTATATAAATGGATAAGTCTCATTCTTCCCGAGGAGGATTTCTGAGTTGACCAAGTGATGAGGTGTGCAAAGTAAAAAGTGTTATTTTCACACTGGAACCTTAAATTATGAAAAATTAGACCAGAGTGACAAATTATTATCCAAGATTCCCGTTACTTTGTCCCCCGGGTTTAAAAGGAGATAATTTGATGGTTGTGTCAGTAAATTATGACTTTGTCTCTCGTCTTTAACCATTCAGAGTGTGTCTTGCTACTTAACTCTCTCTCTCTGCCTCTCTGCTAGTACTGAATTTGTTTTTTGGAAATTGAAATTGTAAATTCAGCTGTCGGGTTGTTCTTTGAGTCTGTCTGGTAGTGTAAAGGTTGTTTGATGATGATGATGGTGGTTAGACGAAGGGGCTCTGTATGTGTTTGCTAGAAGCTTAAAACTTATCTTGTTGTGGACCTTAGGAACTGGTGGAGGAAGGGACGAGAATATTGTTGTGTGTGGTAATTGTAAGACAAAGGTTAACTATCCTAAGTATTCTTTAAACTCTGTTGATTCTTTTTCTCGTGTAGTAATCATCATTTAATGGGGAGGGTAACGTGTATATGTGCTTTGTGGTCATGGTTCGCGAGACGTAAACCTTTACTTATTATATATGCCCGGTGGGAAATACTTTACCAAGTGTAAAGACAAACACTTCATGGATTTGCTACGGTTGTTTTTGGGTGGACTTGATCATCCGTTGTTTCCCTGAAAGAATAAATGACGATGGATGTCCAGCCCTCATCGTCAGCTCACAGAGATGATGCTGCGAGATGTTTGCATGCAAAAATAATAATGTGTAGACCTCACAAGTCCTTCTGTGTGTGTAATGAATCCTCCTGTGTACAAATGAGATTTCAAAGGTACTTTAAGTGATGTAACATGATCGGCTGACCCTGAAGGTTTGTCTTAAGGAATTGTAATGAGAGTTAAGAGCTGTTGTGGTCCTTTCGTAGGAGTGTGGAGTGTGCCTCCATTCAACAACGCTACCCGAGGCTTTCTTGCACTTCATTTGCTCCTAATTTGTAATTACATGCATTGTCCATTAGTTTTTCCATTAACTTTGGACTTCATGTGGAAATAAATTTCAACCGGAGACCCACAGTCACTCGTGGTGGTTGTGTCCAAATTTATTGGAGAAAAATAAAGAGTATTCTTAACACAGTTTAATTTTAGTGTTTGTTTGTACAGCAAAAGTGTGGGTTAGTAAGTGGGGATTTGAGATGAGATTGCAAGGGAAATAAAAGTCCGGAGGAGTTCGCAGGGGCGCATTTGGTCCAAGTCATCCATGCATCGTTGAAATGGACATTATTTCACTTTATGGAAACAAAAGCAGTGGTGGTTCTTTGGTAGTTTTGAAATTAACGGAGTGTGTAGCTTGGAAATGAGATGATCTTGACCTTAATTAATCAACTTGGTTGAGCAGTACGAGTGACTGTATATGCAGTTGCGGTTTTATGAAAGTGTTAATCTAATCAGAATGTCCACATTTGATTTTGTTCCGGGTGCTAATCTTCTTTAGTAAAAAGGTCAGAAGTGAGACACGAAAGTGTGGGTCAATTATATGCCGACTATCGGTTATCTTGTGTTATATTTATTCAAGTCTTTAGAGACTGGAACATGTGTGTTTGATACTTTAAGTACTTTGCTCAACAAATCTCAGACGGCCTACGGTTACGAATTATCAGATTCTTCTTCACAATTAACACTTTGATGATGAGCATTGATCGTGATGTGAGAATTAGTTGGGATCAAGTGTAGACGTGTTTCTTGATGCAATAACTGTGTGATATTAAATACACCACGGGTTTTAGGGAGACTGCGCCGGGTAGTTTAGTGCGGTAGTGAAATGTTTCAAGGTTTACATGAAGAAAGGTTTGATGAATAAAACCCGTGTGTAGTAAACCACACGGGGAAATGATGTTGAATGAATTTTAATGCTGGATTTTGTTATTGCGTATACTCTTTACAGTTCAGAGATATCCTTGTCAGTCATTGAAAGCCACAAGATTTAATTCAGTAATTTCATTGTCACTCTAACTGACTGACTCTTTGCTTGGAGATCAAAAAAACCTTCAAACGGTATCCTGGGTTGCTGACTTTTATTATTAGGTTGTCGACAAGAACTGTCGATTTGTTGTTCCCTTTTAGTAATCCCGTTGATAAGGAAGTTTCATATGAGATAATTCATACACGATTCATGAGGTGTCCATACATACAAATATATGTGACGTGATAATGCTGGAGTAAAGAGATCCTTCCTTCCTCGCATTCTCTTTATCTCCAACAAGGTGGAGAGATAACCCCCGGAAAAAAGTTTGACTAACGGTTCTCAAAAAATTCACATCCTGTTCGATTGTTCACTTTAAACTTGGCTAGTTATGGTCATCAATGTTGAGAGAGCTAAAAGAGTTCATTCAAATGAGAGAGAGAGACAGGGAGACAGATAGCAGACACAACACGTACTTCACGAAACAATGGTCCAGAGGCAATGCCAAGGTAGATGGGAATTGCATAATGCAGCTTTGAATTGGATGGTCAGGGATTTCCATTGTTGGACACATTTGAAGAGCTTTCTCTAGCTGAGTCTCCTCAACATGTTCTTCCACTGGTCACTATTGTTAGGATTACTAACCATAGCTAATTTAATCGCTGTCTTGAGTAATCTGTACGGTTGTTAGTAATAAAAATGCTGGGAATTCTTGCTTATGAATCCGTATTGGAGGGGAACGATAATAGTAATAATTAAGGAGAGAAGGAGCATAGGCGACGTAATGAATTATTATTATTCATGGTTTGAAAGAGACAAGGTGGAAAGACAAAGGTTGTGGAAGAAGAAGTAGAGAGATGCATCTGAATGTCATCACTGACAAGAAGCCTACTGTGAGATCTCTCTCCCTTCGTCTCTCTGATTATGTTGATACGTGACAGGAGGACACGAGGATTATACAGAATGACTGGGTGCTTTAAGGTTCTCTCCGATCCTAACAAGGCTTTTTATTCGTATCTTTAGTTTTAATCTGTGATGATCCAAACCACATCGGCTTCTTCTTTTGTGAAGAGTATGTCTTACCCGTGAGGATGTCCAGTGGGTATTTCTTTTGTACGTGAGACTTGCATTCTTCCACACGATCTTCGTGGAAACATTGTCCGAATCTTGTTTACATGTGATTAAACCATGTCCTTCTCACCAGGCTACAAATGATACCGTTAATTCTTCCTTTAGGGGGAACGGGAAATAAATTACATATCTCCCTCATACACATACCAGCGTCTGAAAATAGAATTAGTCTTTATTTAACAATAAGCCTATTTGATTGTTTGGACGGACTGAATTTTTATTCCCCTCAAAACTCATTTAATAGTAATGAGAGGTTAGAATCGTGATGTACACAATCATTATTTAAAGGGGACGCTTTAAACAATTGGTTTCTCATTCTTTGATATGAGAACATTTAATGGAGCTGACAGAAAGTCTCTTGGATCTCAAGTGCGTTGGGAAATTATGTCAATTCATATCCTGTTGTTACACTAAACCAATATTCTTTAGGTTAGGAATTGAATTCGTTCATTGTGGAGTTTTTGAATATGTTTTGTGTGAGTTTGTAGGTTGGTGAATTTTCGTAGCAAACATTCTCCTCTACACGTTCACTAGATTCTCGAGCCTTTAGTAGTAAACAGATCTATTAAATTTAATATGACTTTTCGTACAAAGTGTAATGTGAAGAGATGTAAATTGAAACCGCAAGTTCGAACCAACCACAAATATCTAATCGGGTTTAAGTATATAAATAGCTTGTTTAAATGTCTAAATGGTGGCTAGGAATGAATGCTGTTCTGTATGAAATTGAATGGGAGCTGATAATCTTTTTTTCCAATAATGAATGCGCCTTATCTTGTCCTGCTGGTTGAAATGTGAGTCTAATATCCGTTTCGCGATATTACTTTTGGCTGGTCTGCACTGGAAGTGGTGATTGCTCACCCGCAAAAGGGAATGGCACTGCAGGACAGATTGTTTGAGCAGAATTTGGATAATTGCTTATAGTGACTACATATGAGCAACACTGACAGTTCATGAGCAACCTGAGGATTTGTTTAAGCGAATAATTCGTCATATTCATGTGTATCCCTGAGTGTGGAATGTCATCTTATCTCGCCTTTTGTTTACAGGGAATAACCTTGTGTGTGTAAGCTGTGTAGTGTTGTAATACATTTGAAACTGAAGATCAATTCTGCAGTATACTCGGCTGATGAGTAGTGAAGCCTCGTTTGTTTTAGAAGATTGAATTCGTATTAATTTTAAACTAATGTGACTAATCATTCGCCTTTAATGAAACTCGTACGAAAGATAAGTGAATCTTAGAATTGAAACTGCCGTCTATACTGTGTGTCTCCTCTCCAGTGATTCCAAAGAGGCAGTGTGAGTGATCAATTATTTCTGAGTTACAACAGTTTAGCCCGTCTCAATGCCTATCCAATCTACCAACATGGACGAAGTGTTTGAATCTGTTCATTTCCTGAAAGTTCACTTACTCCCAGGTATACTAGAAGAATGTTGAATTACTAAAACCCTAGTCAATTTAACTTTTAATTCCTTTGAATTGCAGATCAAAACAAGTTTACAGTGTGCGATCACTTTGGATCAGAAAGATTCGGAGCTGAAATCGCAACGAATGAAAGTAGGGATGCAGTCGTACGTATCAATGAGCCTGATGGAGCGAATGTGTTTCGTCTGACGCAAACGTCCCCCGCAGTTAATGAATCAGATAAAAAGTCTTGTGACACACATCCTTAAATTCTGTTGATTTATTAGGAGTACGAAATAATCACGAGCTTCTCTGAGTCACTGGGGACATTGCAAATCACACAAACAGAACAACACATTGGAACAGAGTGTGAGAAAGTTGACGTTCCTACTTGCGTATTGCTGAGTGAGTCCAGCAAAGCAATTTGTCTCAAGGCCGATAGGATTCCGTTGATCGAGAAAACCCATGAATATCACGTAATTGAATGAATTAAACGCAGTTGCAGTAAACATGAGTTAAAAAAGATATTCTTAGTTTTCAACAGCCAAGAACAACGAAGTGATTGGACGTATAAACATTTCCGTAGCTCGGGGTAAAGCAGTAATGTCCTTGCAACCAGAAATGGAATCAGGCAACAAGATTCGTATAATGGCAGCTTCAATTCTGCTTCTGGTGAGTGCGTTGCTAATAAAAGTGATGCCCTGTGCAACTGCTAATTTGATGTGTTACAGGGAATATGCAAGAAAATGTGGGAGTCACCTTCAGTGTAACATTCCATTCATGAAGGATTCGTAGCAGAGGTTGCAGTGTTTCTACATTTTATTAAAGACATTTATTTTACTTAATGTATTGATATAAAATGGATATTAAAAACGTGTTATATTTAGTTTATAAATGGTATACATGACTAAGTTCGAAGTTACTGGCTAGTGTGGATGTTTCCATTGACGAACAGGGCATAAAAATGTACTGAAAAGGTAAAGAAACTGACACGGGAGACTTTAGTTAACTGGACGTCTCATTCTGTGGGGATTATGTCCAAGATATCTTCTTGCCCTAGCAGCTTTGATATCCCTAACGGAAATTCCATTGTCCGCACAGAGTTGAGTTCCATCCCAAATCAAACTGATGACTTCTGGCTTAGGTTCTCCAGTGAACCAACTAATCCGAAATCGGAATGTAACAAAGTCACCCTTGTTGATAACCAGATCATCTCGTTTGCTTCGGAAGGTAGTTTTTCCTTTTTCGGGGTCATTTCTAATCCAAACTCCCCATCCCTGGTGAACAAATGAGACACACGTTAGTAAGAATTGATTTAAGATTATAAGAATGTTTGTATTACCCCAAGGAAAGTGTATTTAACATCAGTTTCCATGTCGAGAACCCAGTCACCAGTCAGATTGTGTGGAGCAAAGAAGGAAACATTAGCCAGGTAATTCAACAATCCAGTTGACTCGACGGTAATGACGTTAGTGCAATTGGTACATACACCAGAGTTAATTGCAACAAAGATGATTGCGACGACGACAGTTAGCTTTTGACTTGATCCGGTCATGTTTAATAGTTTGATATCGGAGATTAATAATCAGTTTAATAACTCCAAGACTTTTTAGGTGAGTTTAGAATGTCTGAGTTTTTTATCAAGTCTACAGAGAGTTTTTAGTGTCTACAGAGTTGTAATAAAGTCATCAGCTACACCCCTTCCTTTTATACGTTTCTGTTTGTTCTTAAACATAATCTCTTTCCGTATGAACCAATAAGATTTGTTAATGAGAAGGAGATGTACACAAACATTTAATCATTTTGAAAGGAGGATTCGAATGCGTATTGGAGGATAGAGAAGGATGGTCAACAAGTTGTTATTCTCGTGGAATTTTACGCGACAGAAACACCTTAAGGATTAACTCTCACTCCTCTCTGAATCATTATCGTTCGATGAAAAACAAACTCTTGTTATTTGCATTTCCCTACTTTTGCATTGGAGGCTGCTTAATCAAAGCGTCCTATTCATTATGGGCTAAAGTGATAAGGGAATTTGATGGAACTTTTTATTCTCTGTTACTTTCCTCTGTGTGCAACATTGAAATGCTGTAACCTACTTTATTATGGGAAAATATGTTATTCCTTTCTGTAAGCATTTTTGTGTATGCCAATTATTTGTGCAATTATTTAGTACGTGCAATTACGAGTTTCATTCTTGAGCGTCAATAGTGGATGTGCCCTTTGGAACCTTTGCATTTTGATAAGAAGCATGAGATCTTTCAACATGTTGTGTGTGTGGTAATCTAATTTATTTAAGATTTATTTATTCTGTGAGGAGTGACCGTGGCTTATCATCTTGAAGACGATGACTGGGATGTCTCATACCTTTTAGTGTCTTGTGTGAGATTAAAAGTGAACTTGTTACAGAGAGAGATTAGAACCCACCCCCTTCTTATTTGTTTCTGTGGATGTCTTGTGTTGTATGAACGATTTGTTCCTGATGAAAAACATCTCGGAGTGATTAAAAAGTGTAAGAAGTCGCATGACTTTATTATGGAAAGCAGACAGTTACATAATTTTGGACAAACATATTGTTCGGAGCAGAAAGTACCTCTTTACAATTTATTAAGGGTGACTCACCTATGGATTAAGTTATTAAGTAATAAATTAAATACTACGCATCCAGTAATCCTGTTTAATTGGAGTACGAAGGGATTTCATGGTGGAGTTTGGGGTATTGGTGGACTCTGAGGAATTTGGCTGACCTTTCTTCTTGTTCGGCTTGATGTTGGAGGATTCGAATGAGTGTTAATAAGTTGCGGAGAATGAAGATATCAGAGTACTTTGGACCAGAGGGGTTGTTATCTAAATGTAAGTCAGATGAGGAGGATGAGGCTCGTCCAGACGAAGGAGGAGGTGTGTCGGTGTCGACCTTGTTGGAGGGATATGACGATGACGATGGCGAGGCCTGCTGGACAGGTTGGATGGACAAGACGGGTGACCCATCAACAGGAGAGATTCCGATGTACAAAACTTGAGTCTCAGGATGGAAGCTTCGTGTTTCTCCGGAGGACTTGTACGGGGAACTTGAGACTGGAAGAGTCTGTCAATTTAATGAGATGCAATTAGTCGAAAACTTCTTTTTAGAAACTCGACAATCCATTCTCACCTTTCTTGGAATAGTGACGATTCGTTTACTCGCATAACTCGCAGGTGTTCCCGGGTAATAGAACCTCAGCAGCGGCTTGTTCGTTGGATCAATCGCTCCCTGCAAAAAATAAATCAATTATGCTCTCCACTCCACCTACTTCGGCACCATTAAAACATTCGTTATTAATTAGGTGCGAGTAATGATTTCTAATAACCAATTAGCACTTACTTGGTATGCAAACGAATGCGCAAAAAGGTGAGAAAAAACCAGCACTGCGTAAAGATTCATCTTGTGGAGACCGAGTGATTAAACTGTGAGAGTGTTTTTGTTCAGACAATTTGAATTTACGTCAAAGATCTGAAGAAACTGTTGAAGGCAGATGGATTTAAAGATGAGAGATGTGATTATCAACGACACTTCAGATGGAATGGATTGTGTATCATTCAGAAGAATTAGGACATCCGGTGGAGTGTACGAATAGATTAACTGCAGGCGCATTGCTTTCTTAGGTTATTTAAAGTTAGTGAGTGAGTTTATAGTTTATATTGAGACCCCAAGCTTTTCCTTAATCAGCAAATTCTTTTATAAGCAAAACAATACTTAGGAATTAATTACACTGCATAACTAAAATGATTTCCCCTCGTAACGAGTTGAAGGAACATCTGCTGATGCAAATACCTCCGGAACAGGTTATTCGAAAGACAGGGAGGGTTTTTGAGGGTTTGGAGGGCAAGTGTTTCCTTCCGTTTCCCTCACTCGTCATTGAAAGAAACTTTGGCCCTTAAACGCATTGTTTTCTCACGATGATAAATATCAACAAGTCACATTCACCTGAACGAGAGATTAAGAAGCATACGGCACGGAAGTTCCTTCCTTCCTCTTGTTTTGCCTGTTGCTGCGTCTGCCTTTTTGTAATCTATTTCCTCATCTTATCCTTTCATGCTTTATTATATTAATCAATGATCTTTAAACTCCATTTAAACTTAGTAGACCTTCTCTACTTGTAAAAACTCTTCTGGAACATCTGCCGGTCCACCTACAATTGTGCAGAGTCTGTGCATGCAAACTTGACATGTTCCGTTTAATGTTTGTTAGTTTGTACCGGTGGAGCTTTTTATGCCATAATTAAGTGCTGTAGATTTCTTATTGAAAGTTTCTTGGAAAGATTTGAATTTGTAGGTTTTTCTATAAATACAATTAGAAGAATTTAGTGAGACGGGAGATTTATGGGATTGAATGAAAGAGTCTTTGAGAAGTCCGTTGTAGTTTGAATATCCGTTGTTCTTGTTCTTCTAGTCCAATTGGCTACTGACTTTTAACTTGGCTGCTGTACGAAAGATAAAAGGCATTAAACAAAAAGTCAATTTGTCAGCAACACTTGAGACGTGTGGAGAGGCAGCACCTGAAGTCGTGACATAGTTTAGGAAGAGGGTCGTCGTGTGTCTACTGGGAACAATTAAGCGATAGGGATGAATGAAACAATGTTTTTCCGCGGAGACTCTGGTCCAATGATAACAATGGGTGTGGCATGCTGCTGAGAAAGACAAAAGGGAACACGAGCGTTTTACATCATTGCAAACAAGAGGCAGATGCAGTTCGTCCTACGCAGAAGGGAAGTTCCATTCAACCTGACGAGTGGATAATTTATTGGGATAGTCTAGTCAGCAATTCAGTAAACAGGAGCCGATTAGGATCTGCTGAATTGTAGCTATTCAACTAATTCTAGAAAAAATGTGTTTCCTAAGCATTTCCATTGAGTGTGGTGCTTGTCTCGTGTGTCGTTCCAACACACTGATTGCTCCTGCTCAGTCTAATGACATGATCGTAATAGAGTAATGAAAAGAATGACATCTGACAAATTAGCTGGAGTACAAAGGATATACATCGAGTCGGCAACCCGTCCACCGGTTGTCACAAATCGCTTATGTCCTTCCTCAACTTCCGTCTCCGGATCTTAAAAAACCGGACAAAAGTCTTTTGTCACGCCTCGTAGAGTCTTCGATAGCCAAACGATGGCTAATTGAGTCCCCCACATCCAGCCAAGTGATCTGTGATGCATAAATGGCACTGGATATGCAAAAGTACATCAATCTTTTTAACAATAGTTGATAGTATAGTTCCAATAGTTCCAAGGAATGTCACGAATCGCTTCAAAGTTTAATTCATACATTAACGCCATATTAAGAAACACCCTCTGTGGATGTTTCGTAGTACCCAGTGTTCCTGTTGCCGGTGGAATTGCCGTGTGTGCGTACACCTCGGGTAATTTTGTGTTCAAGTCTCCAATCATCGAATGCGCGAGTATTAACCTTCTGTCAAGTAACATGTTTGTTTAGAGGCCGATAATTTAAAACTGGTCAAAGTTACCCTCAAAATGGTTCGTTGTCAAGTCTTGTCTATTGGATAACTATGTTTGAACAAAATTTAGATGGCTTGATGACTATCATCATTACAAGAACCGACATGAGGCATATGGAACACTTTAACATGTCTTAAAAAGAGTTTCAAGATCCAAAGCAGTTTCCTTCCCTTGAAAGGGTGGAGGAATGGCCAACAATGATTAACACACGAAAGGGTAGAGCACACGGGGCCTTATTTTAAATGAAACTCACTGAAATTGGAAGCAAACACGCGACAAAAAATGTAATTTTTGAGCTTTTAAAAATACTCAGAAATTAGGGGAAATGCATCCTCACACAGTTTTTTCTTCAAGTTTCTACTTAAACAATGAGATTGAGGCGAATACCTGTGATGGATTCTGTTTAAAGTGTACATCACTTCTTGTGTGGATGTCTATTAATGCCAGTTTAATAGTACAAGTCAGACTTAATCGGAAAGGTTGATGCTTAAAATAAAATGCGACAAGAACAAATATTAGAGTGGTGTGATATTTATTATTACAGTGTGTCCCATACCAATTTACAATTAGAACTTGTAGACTAATAGTAGCAACATTGAAATAGATATCCATCTTCCATGCCAAATTATATCAGTTCTAGTAAACTACCAAGCCAAGAATGCTTTTAGACGTTCACACGAATTCTTTAGACAATGACTAGATTCATTCATATGCAACTTGTTTGAATTTCTACAAGGCAATCGGAGTTTCATTAAGAATTAATAATTAAGTTGCAGAGGTGCGACTAGTGTAATTAATTTACATTGTGAAGGCAAGTGAAACATAATCAAATAATGTTACACGTTAAGTATTAATGTCCTGAATTGGGAAGTAGTTTAAAAGTGATACTTGTTGTGTTCATCGTCATGATCCAAGTTCTCAATGTCCGAGTAGCCATCAGAGTAGTGACCATGACTTTCCTGTACACTTGAGTTGCAACATTGCTCAGTTTCATGGCCAACTTGCATCTCCATCACTTCGGGGACTCCATCAACATTTGTGGTGACTATTAGAATCCTATTATTGTTTTCAGTGTCAGGATCAAGATCAGTCGGAGCTGTGATGACACCACCGATGTCATTTCTACCTGCCGGCACTCCATTCTGAGGTAGTGGAGGACAAATCATAATCCTATTTGGATGCGAAGGGCCCTCAGACTCATCAACTATGCCATTGTCTTGTTGTGCAAGTTCAAAAGTAAGAGGATGAGCTTGGATAGAAGTGGATCCCACAGGGTCCTCTGACTCTTCAGAGATGTTGTCATTAGACTCACTGGTCCTCACTCCGGGACCCAAGAGATTCAAATGGTCGTCGTGATAAGACGGGGATTCGCTCTGGATAAACAAATCCTCCTCTTCAGATGAAAAGATGAGTGATGTGGATGAAGATAAGTTTGTTGAGGAATGAGTAGGTGAGCCGTACGAGTCCATTTCTGGGAGTTGCAAAATACGCTCCATGTTTCGTATGTAATCCAACGCGCATCTGAGAGTATCTACTTTAGACATCTTTTTCATCCGATAGGTTTCCGGAATGTGTTGGCGAAGTGTTTGGAATCCTTGGTTCACCTAACAATCCACATGAATATTTTAAGTACAACTGCATGACAGTTCAAAGTGTTCTTGTCTCAAGTGTATCTCTCTCTCTCTATTCAGTACTGTAACAATTGAAACAACTGTCACTTCTTCTCACCTTTGATACCTTTTGTTAACCTCGATTGATTTTTATGGAATATTTGGACAATAAAACGCAACTACTGTTGCTCTAGTCAACCGATTTAGAAACACATTGGATAGATAAATGAAAGGGAAGAACAAAAAGCTCTGTTTAAAATGTCAGAAATGCGTTTGATTACAACTTAATAACCACTCGGCTGTGGGTTACGAGAGTGTAAGTTTGAAATTGGATAGCTTCATATTGTATAAAGCTGTATTGTAGCAACTGCTAAACATCTTATTCTATATAAGGAGAAATGAATGGAAAGCTGTAACTCTGCTCTGGACTAATTGAGTTTCAAGAAAGCGGTTAGCATTATTAAGTGGTGTCTATCAAAGTTTGAAGTTAATCGATTACGGTTAACTAGATCTATTCAGAGTACGCGGAAACAAAAAGGAGGAATGAGAAGGTGGAAAGGTTCGAGAAAAGCTTTGGAGTAAATCACGTAGGGATCTCTAGTGTTTCAAACCTTAAAGCTGAATGAGCGTTTGTTTGAAAGACAATATGCCTCTGAGTTATTTGTTGCAATAATGAGAGGCGCCAGTACAAGTTGAAGAAGTGAAAGGGAGAAAGCGATCCTCGAATGAATGTGGCTAATGAAACTTTATTCTTTACAGGTGAGATTCTTCTCGTAAAAATCATTGAAAGTCTTGAGAGAGTCTTTTAGTTTCTTGGGACACTTGGGAGAGTGAGACTAACGCATCTCTGTATGGATATGGACAAGGGAAGGTGGGATGAGAGGTTGAAAGTCTGCACTTGCTTCTCTGTAGATGAACCTTCTCTTTACCTTCTCACTTTTCTACTTAAGAGTTCTTACAAGAAAAGTTTGTTTCATTGTGTCTTGTTGCATAATGGAAAACAAATGGGATCTGCCAAAGAGAAATAATGGAATGGTTTATAACAATCTACAATCAACAGTAAGAGCAACAATAACAATAATAACTGGCCAAAGATTCTAAATGGTTCTGCTTTTTTTTCTTCTAAAGTTTCACGGGTAGTGTGAGTAGTACTGTGTAAAGTGTGTGTAGGGTGAAAAAGAGAGCAAACTTTGCACTCACATAAAAGAAATCTAATAGGGTTTCCTCACAATCTTTTTGCTACAGAAACTATTTTTATTGTATAAAAAGATAAAAGACTCTCTCATTTCTAATTCTCTAAACCTGAGAGCCTTTAAAAGTAACTAAAAGTATTTCTAAATGTCTGTGTGGCTTCTCAAGTGTCGCACGGAACAGAAATCACTGTGTGAGATACTGCAGATATTTTGTAGCATTGGCTCAGAGATTTAATTTATAAATCCCTACACACCTTGATTATTGTGTTAACCACAGGTAAATTAAAACCAGGGTGGGCTATACACACTTGAAACCCTGGAATAAAAATAACCTTCAAAGAAGTTTCAAGTGTGCGTACAGAATAAGAATTGCGGACAGTCAGGTAACTTTGTTTCCAAATGCATGAAGGTGAAAGGAACTTGGGAAACAACTGTAAAAACACTTGAGAGAAAAGTAACTTTGTAACATGTTCGACAATGAAATAAGAATAGGTCAGTTTAAAAAAGTTCATTCATTGAGATAAAGAATTATGGACTCGACTGGGAGATGGATGGGTCGTCGTATAATGGAGTGACTTAAAAGAAAAGGCACGGGTACTCTCAGCAGTGAGTCTTTTTACTTTCTACCTTGAAAGACTCTCTTATTGTATCATTTCCATCTGAACAATACGTAGCTACTTGAGATTTGGTCTCTGTGAAACTGATGACCTACCTTTATGAGAGATCTCTGGAGGTTCAAGAGACACTTCAACAGGGAAGAGAGAGATACTTTAAAGGGCTACTTGGACACTTGAAGATGTGTGTGTGTCTCATTCACAAATGATTCACAGCCCATTCAATAGTGGGAAGCTGTAGACAACAACGGTATGAAAAATCGTAGATCACAAACCTGTTTAACTCGATTCCTCTCGCGAGCATTTCTTTTTGCCATAGTGTTTGGTTGTTTCCTACTTGGAGTTGATTTTGAGACATTATTGCCAATCGAAGATGCGACTGGAGTTGATGGAACTGATGAGCCAAGACTTGGATGACACGTCTCAGGACCTCCAACAGTACTTCTTGAGAGGATATTCGTCAGTTGTTGGTTACTCAAGTGGCTGATTCCATTTGGACTAACGGAGATCTGACCTTTCGACCCGAGAATTCTTCTGCAACTTCCATCAATGGAATTATTTGATCGCTTAGGCTGTAGGATGTTGTTTGGGAGTAGCAACGGTTGGGAAGAACCACTTCCAAGGATGTTATATTGACTGGACGGAAATTTGTGAGACATAGTGGAAATTGCAGAGACACTATGAATTAAAACCCGTGTGCAGATAGCAGCCCCGACAGGAACGAAATGATGACCCAGTTGTTCTAACACTTTTCCGCAGAGCTACCCGTTAGAAACTCGTAACCGGTGTTTTTATTTCCACTAGTGTCCATATGGTTCATATTTTTTTCGGTTTCAACTTTGCTTCCTCGTCCATTTATCTCTTGATGCATAGGACGATGGATTGTGAGGGATAAAGCTACCAATGCATCCGGGTGTGATGGTATTGTACGGACATGTGTATAAATTGTCCTACCCTATCATCGGGACCCCGGGCCTCTCTGTGAAGTGAAAGAGGGTGAAACTAATGAATAAATGGACATACCTTCACTCCTAAACCCTTCAACTCACACAAATGCATATTCACCAAAACTCTGTTTGCACTTGATTGTGCTTAAGGAACATTTTGTGTTATTTCCATACAAATCCAGAGCAAACAAAACTTTTGATAAGGAATGATTACTTGGCTTGCAAATCATTAGAGTGGAGCTTAAGTAAAAGCCAAGCAAATATAGAGAGGAATAAGTAAGTAGTTGTGTAGTTTAGGTAATGGACTTAATGAATGTACCTTCCTTGAAGTAGGGAAGGATAGTTGGAGGGAATATTTATTGGTATTAATAAATCCTTCTCCGGAAGAGGAAAAGGTATGGAACACGTGAAGGAGTGGGGATTGTATGAAAGTCGGAAGTAGAGGAAGCCAGTATGGCACTGCGAGACCTTAAGGGGTCGTCGTGTTCATATAATTACATCCTTGCCTGCACAGGATTGTGGTGCTTATTGAACTTTTGGTTTGGACTCGGTATAAATAGGTGGGTAAGGGTAAAGCACAAGAATGGAAGGGGATGAAAAAGCGGGTTGGAAAGATGCCTTCAGTAAGCACGCAACTGTTAATTCGAATGACTAATCCAAAGGGCTCTTCTGTATGCTGCTGATCTTCATGTGTGTGCACCTTCCTCATAAGGGACACGTATACTTTGTAGACTCTCCTGTGTGTATTCCAAGCATGTGCTTCACATGAATCGTCATCAAAATAATAGCAGTGGAGACTTGCCAGAAAGTCCCAACTACCAACACACTATTTTTACACAAGAATGGGAGTCAATGGGAAGTTTTGATACGAAACTGTGAGTAGCGTTAGTGAATAAAGGTCTTTAAATATATTCACCGTAAGAGTCCGATGGATTATAATTGTCTACTCGCCTGGCAAATCTCTTCTCTCTACTTGACTAATAAATGCACACCGTAAAATAAGAAGGACAAAGAGTTCTCGTCCCCTGGAATTTTAACAACTCTCTATTTTATTTCATAAAGGAATCTCTTTACGCATTGAGTATTCGTCTGGCATACTAATTTTTATATAGTTTATTCTTTCTAATAAACTAATTACGGAGGAAACCAAGAGATTTCAGATGAGGTAGTTTTGTAAATTATGTTTGGTTCAATTAGTATTCAGAGTCTTGTGAATAGGGAGATGTGGATTAATCAACGCATTTGAGTGCATCCATAGGTTTTTGAGTTGAAGATTGACTTGAGAAATTGCTCAATTGGCGTAATAAGGCTTGGGAACTTGGGAAGAAGGCGAATTGCTTTATACAGAATTGAACATATCTCCACTTGATGATGCGTGACATGAACTGGAGATTGACATCGTGTGTAGCAGCTGTCAATACTAGTAGAAAAAGTACTCTAGTGTTTAATCAAAGGTATATATATAGGACAGTCTGGGTAGATAAGTGTCCATGGGATAATTATTATACAACGGGAGAACTTGAACATATGCCAGGAGTAGTGATTGTTTCACCTGAAACTGGATTAGTTGAAAAGTACGCGAAATCAATGGCTTATTTGTGAAGCTGCTGGTTGATAAAAAAGTAGTTTGATGAACTAGTTTGAAAATAAAGGTCTATTGCATGATGCTGATGAGAGAAGTGGATACAAAGATCCGTAATGGACCAACAACAAGAAGTATAAAAACATTTTGATCCAGTTTCATCGTTTACCGTAATACGAGTGATCAGTTATGTATGTAGAAGATGAGAGTTAATGTATGCGTGTCCAGAATGATGGAGTAGTATGGACTCTCCAGCAACAGAAATTTTATTAAGCGGGGAAGCAGAAGGTTATTCACGTTTTTACTTGTGATTTTTTCTGTTAAGGATAAGCGTGCTTTGCTCATACGAAGGCTTTTTAAAATTTAAATTAGGTTCTTCTGTTTGGACGCAAGCCGATGGACGAGGACACAGTCTGTTGGTATTAATCTGTTAAGGGCTTCTATATCCCTCCACCACCCTCTCATCCCCCTCTCTCTATTTATTCCCTCCGAATGATCAGAACCCTCCGATAACAAACTCTTGTATATAAGGACTCTTACTTTTAAGGCTTTTTACTTCACTGATTTCCTAGCCTTGGATTTCATGATATAGACTAAGCTGAGTCTGAGAGGCTTCTCTTCCATGATCATCGTTTGTAGTACATCAGTTCGGATGATGATGAGGAGATGTTGATGTCCAAATTACAGATCTCCGGTTAGAGATTAAATTTGAAACAGAGACAACCACTTATACGCTGACCAAGTGAATGTGTAGAGACGTGGTGGGGTGAAGGAATGACGTGTGGATGTTGTTGGGTCTCCGGTGGATTGATCTGTGATCTTGTTTAGCATGGAAGTGTGTATCGAAGGTTTATATTGATGAAGGGACTATTGGTATACAAGGATATATAAGGTCAATGGGTTACCTTTGGAACATGGAGGGAACTGGAATCATTAATGGATCAGAGATTGGGTTTAGAAATAAAAAGCGAATTCGTCATAAGTCAGACGAATGCATAGAAAGGGAGGACAAAAGCTCTGGAGACAACAAGAGGGAGATTCCCGTAGGTTATTGGTAGATAGTGAATCTGAGATTTGGATGAGGGGAACAATACGATATGCAATGATTGTACTGGATCCCAACCTCTGATGAATGGAAGTTTGTGTCGTGTGACTGTTCGCGTGACCATTTCAAAGGAATTCCTTCCTCGCTTAATTGTACATCCCACTCCGATGTCCTCTCTTTGGTAATTCCAGAAGGAGCCATAGGGGATTTATTTTACCGATTACACTTTTGATATCGTCTCCCTTCTATCATTACGTGTGTACAACAGATGCTATATACCTTTCTGATTGATACGGGTATCATGTTCCTCCACAGACTCCACACTGACCGAATGGACAATAAATCCTGTGAACTGCCTTCAACCTTTCCCTATAAATACTCTTCTATCAGAATTCCAACTAATAACTCCAGTGTTATCAAACACTCTTATAGGACCAATATAGCTCATCTCTGATTTTTGTTTAAGCCCATA
>JAQGAB010000445.1:0-27489 GCA_034696565.1 Isotomurus graminis | reverse complement strand
TTCTATAACAACTTCCATATGCATCCATTTCTAGAAGTGGCTTTTCGCCTTGTGCGACACTCTGATTGTTACACTAACATGGAAGTTTAATCACCACATCAAGTACTGCATCAAACATGGAAAAACTCTGGACTTGATTTGCATGGGGCTTCATTACACACTCGTTCCTGTCATTGGATTCGTCGACTGGATGGCAATAACTTGGCTGGGGTCGATTTACGTCCTTGGAAATCTCATCTTGTCCCACACTCACCTTCCCGTGGTGGAGGAAGGGACTCATTTGCACTGGGTGGAGTACGCATTCCATAAAACTACAAACATCCGGTCATCCTGGTGGGTCGACTGGTGGACAGGACATCTGAACTACCAAATAGAACACCACCTCTTCCCATCCATGCCGGAGTACAAGAACAAACTCTGCAGTGACAAAACTAAAGCCTTTGCCAAGAAACACAATCTTCCATACTACTTGTGCAGCTACTGGGAAGCTATGAAAAGCACTTATTACAATTTGGAAAACGTCTCTGAAGAAATTCGCCATATCATGTAACAGTTCAACACAGAAAATTCTATTCAATCGTATCAAAACCATCTGTTGACAGCATAGCTTGAGAGGAAAACATTTTAGTGGAATATGATGGATAAGCAAAATAACTTCACTGCCAAGTCTTCAACTAGAAGTCCAATAGTCTTCCGTAGAATGAAAATAATTAGTATAAGCTTTATTGTTTCAGTAACACAGATGACACAGAATCCTTCTTTTATTTCAGTCAGTACAGTTTTTTACTTTAAAGATAAATGTAAATCAAACTCCCAATGAATCCCAGAATTTAATAGCGTCAGCAAAAGGCTCATCGATTACCTTCCATTGCTTGTCGATTTGCATATACTGAGGAGATGTAATCGAAGTCAAGTTCATTTTCGGCCAAGATACTCCGTAATACTTGAATTTGTTTGGGTCACTACAGATGTAAACTCACTCAACTACAATCACTTAAAAATTCATAAATTACTAGAACATACATTGTTTTGGCAAAGCCAGTCCAAGCCTTGATCAGCAATCGTGAAGTTTGATAATCCTTAGATCCCTTTGTTATCTCTACTGCTCTGTGCATATTAAACAGCAGTAGAAGTTCATCAGCGTGACATGGAGCTGTTTTATAACATATTAATAAGTTTTTCTTTTACCTAAAAAACTATTAAGTATAAAACACAGGCCCCTTGAGTTATTTGTAAGAACCATAGTAGATTACTAATTCTTTTAGTTTAATCAGCCCAAGTTACGTAATAAAGTAATGCACTAGTTACGTGGGATATAAGCAACTTCATCCAAGTGCCCTGAATGATTCATAAATAATTAAGCATCTCACCTGTGTACGGATTATTGTTCTTCATTACGTATTTATGAAAAATGTCTTTGGCTACATCAGCAGCTATTTTAAGTTCAGGCGGAATGAAATCCTCTGGTCGAGGCATCACTGCTTTGAACAGACTAAAAAAGCTGTACTCCCCAGGATAAGAATAGAAGTACAGATAAGTTGGCGCATGAAGGGAATGATAACTGGCAGCCTGGTGAGTTGCATGGAAGTAAACCCGGTCTGAGTAGATTTTAGTAATTGTTTCCACATCTTCTGCTAAATACTTTCCTTTGAAACCTCCAAAGTAATGCTGGCGAATTGTATCTGAGACTCCTGTTCTATTTGCATCGTAGTCAAGCATCAGTGGTATCCATTCGTTCCACATTTTCCCAAGGTTTTTGTATATCGACTCGCTAGCTAAAATTCCTAGTAAAAGATTGGTGTAACAGTGTACAGGTTAATGAGAGATTACATCTAAAGAGATTATAGGTAGTGATGAACTAACTTCCTGTGTTTAACAACCCTTCGCCAGCATTCACTCCTAGAAGCCAAGGGATCTGAGAGAAGTTACCATTCTTAATCATATTCATTGGGTCATCTGGTATGAAGTCTCCGTCCACAGTTGGCACGAATAAGTCTGTGTTGTCCCTTATGGGTGACTGTACAAATGGATTATTACAAGTTTATTGTAGAAATGAAGTAAATCACTTAATTCTTGATCCTTGACTTGAGAAATCTCAAACCTACCATTGTTTCAATGTGAGGCTTCACTAATCTCTGAGCATCGAGCTTTTTCAAACACTCTACCATTTCCTGAGTAGATTCAGTCGGACAATTCATCTTGGACGCAAACTTCTTTGCTTGCTTGTGAGGAAATTTACTTAATGTCCATATCTTAATTGCTGTTCCACTCTCTGAGATTCCTTTGTGAAATAGACCTTTACAAGGATTGAAAAGGAAGTTGAATGCATGAATTAAAGCTCACGCAACTTTTCATGTACTCATGTTAAATCCAATTGATTCACAATAATAATTATGTAGAACATCGTGTAACCTTTTATGCTACACGTGTGCAAGTTTAATTAGAGCTTTATACGCTGATGAGGAAAAAAACTGACCTTTAGAGTAAGGCGACAGCATGTGGAAATGGACGCTTGATCCTTAATCACAACACACACATTTAATAAAGCTACATTCATCTTTGATTAATCATAATCTTCTATATTGTACCTCCAGCACTGTTTCCAAAGATAGTTACTCTTCCAGGATCCCCTCCAAAAGCCTTGATGTTCTGTTGTATCCATTGCAATGCTAAGTTTTGATCTTTCAAACCCATATTTCCAGACACAATCCCATCTCCCGTATTAAGGAATCCTGGGTTTATGATATCCAACAAAAAACTTGTTATTCATGCAACCAGACTAGCAAAAAACTAAAAAAATTACCTAAAGCACCCAGACGATACTGCGGGATAACAAGAACAACATCTTCATCCATGAAATACTTTGCACGGTACATCTGAGCTCCTCCAGAGATGAACAGCCCACCATGAAAAAACACCATAACTGGAAGGAGTCCATCAATTCTGCTTGACGTAAGCTAAGAAAAACAGACTTGTTATCCACGTTAAAGTGCAACTGTGGAATGACTACTTTTTATAAAGCACACGTGAAAAATAACAATCAAACCTTGGGAGAAAACACATTCAGGTATAAGCAATCTTCATCTCCCTGCACGCGTCCTGTGACCATTGCCTCTAGTTGCATGCACTCGGGTGCGTATTTTCTTGCGTCCTTGACTCCACTCCATGATTCTGCAGGCTGAGGATTCTGTACAGACGAAAATAGCCTTAAACAACATCTTATAAAAACCTATGGGGTGTTATGAGATAAGTATAAAGAATATGTATACCTCAAATCTCAAGCCATTTATCGGAGGTTTTGCAAACGGAATCCCAAGGAATTCAGCAAACTCTCTGCCTTCCCTGGAAAACCCGTATTGACCTCGGATAGCTCCAGTAGAGATTTGTAACACCGGCTCATCTCTTCCACTTCTGTTGACGACGAGAAGACTCGGTCCATTTAAGAAAGAATTGTACAAGTAGGTAGCTAAACTTAACGCAACTGCCATTATTGCCTGCCGTTCCTTCCAATGATTCCTACTGCTTTTCTGTGGCATATGCTCCATCATTTCTTCCCCGTCATTGAAAAATTTTTCCTCAGGTGTATTCCTCATTTGCTTAAGTACCGTAAGCAGTAAGGTGATGGCAAAAACGATATAGGTTCATTGTAAATAGACCGAAATCTGTGTCACGCTTGGGGAAGTCTCATCCTCAGTTTCATTGTGAGGTGCAGCACTATAACTCCTTGACATTGCAAAAACACCGGTTGTATCCCAAGATTCACAGGTAGCAGGGTTTACGCACAGCAAATGACCTACATTCTAAACTTAGACCAACACGCTGTGACACTGTGACACAATAGCCGCAAATATCAAGTACACATTATTTATGGGCAGAAAATTAATACACTAAATTGGTATTTTATTATTTAGTTTTCTATGATTTATTTCGGTCAATCCGTTACACTTTCTATTTCTTGAAGATTGTTCACTGCAATTGAAATCTTGTGCACATCTAACATTTTGGACTAACTAAACTTGACTAAAGTTAAACTCTATCTGGACCTGCTTCATAACTTGATTGGTAACTTCTTACCAAAGTCACAAAGTAATAACTTCCCACTTAACAATTCCCGTGAGAAAGTAAGAATGCTCCACCCCTTGCCGATTTTTTATTAACATTCATACCTACTCACTCAGAGCATGAAGAAAAATGCATTTGAGTTGTTTACTGGTAATTCTTATGAGAGAAGGTAAGGAACGAGAGTAACTAATTCGATGTTTGAGGTGTATGCTCCCATCGTTATATCTAAATCATATCTTTATGCATACTGCACAATAGTCAGACATACGTAGCTACAGAGAGTTTCACACGTTAACACTTTTATACAAAGACTCAGAACATTAAGATGAATAATTTGAAACAAGTAAGATATATGGTTAGACTTTCCACTTTTAAGATTATCAACAAGATTAATATCTTCTCGAGGAAACTCTCGACAAAAATATGACTGTGCGTGTTTAACTTTAGATTTTTTTATTAGAAATCTGAAAGCGTTTGTGGTGCTAATTATCTAATAACCCAACACAGTAATTAAGGCTGGACAGCCTGTTGCAGCCACTTTTTAAATAATCCGGATGGATAGCCGATTTAGTTGTCAATTAGATGTGTGAGGAAACTGGTTCTGCTAATTCTGGCTTATGAGACTTCAAGGAAAGAAACTGAAATTACATGTGGAGGTCTGATGGTCTGCAGGAAAGCTAAAAAAGTCTTGCTAGTCTGCAATATTCCAATTTAAATGTTGGGAAATATTACAAAGTGGGGGCTTGCTTAATACTTTCCTCTACCAAGATCTGCATATTACGAATACATTATCCTCGTTGTAATAATTAGCATTAGCCTGAAAACATTGCAACTACAATGTTGCACGATGATGAATAGGAACAATAATGTGAACCCATAAACCACAAGATGCAATTGGTAACATGAGGATCATTACAGTTTATTATGCAAGTCATAATGTTTATCACAAAAAGTCTGGTAAAAAGTTCCGTCTCCCTCAATCTCTACCAATTGTGTACTTCATGAGGATCTCTGATGTTTAGGGACTCAATAAACTTGACTCTATTCTCAAACGGTTCATCAATGACTTTAGGGTCCACACTAAGATTAATGTATTGTAGGATTTTGTCATTTGGTTTGACTGCTGGCCACTCCACACCTTTGAACTTAAGAGGTGACCTGCACACAATTACGAAATTACATTTTAATATATTTTACGGTTAGTTAAGCTAATAAGTCTCACTTATTTTCAGCAAAGTCAACGAAGGAACTAACAAACGCGTGTGAGAATTCGTAATCACTCGAACTCGGCCTAATATCTGTTATTAGACTAAAGCTCCAAAGTTGCAAAACATCTTCTGCATGACACGCTCCAAACTTCTTTGGGTCTTTTGATCTCCAAATGTATTTGTCCAGGTAGTAAGAAGTGACGCCACCAGCAATGTTTAACTCCCAAGGGTACCATTCTTTGGGCTTTGCAGCTCTTATCAGAGCGTATGTAGATGGAAGCGTATTGGAAATGTAAGTGTAGTAGTAAAGGTAAGTAGGAACGTGTTTAGAGTGATACTTTGCCACTCTGTGATTCGGTTCGAAGAAAATACCATCTGAAAGCATTGTAGTTAATGACTGGAGATCTGAGGAAGGGTTAATTGAAGAATTTAGGTAATACTCTCGCAGTTTATCTGACACATCTGTTCTATTGGGATCATAATGCATCAATATGGGAACGTGGGCATTCCATTTGGTGTCCAGTTCGTCCAACACTTGAGAGTAAGATTCAAGCCCTACAATAATTGAAGACTTATGTCAACCTGCAATTTAAAGGAGAGAGCAATTTATTAACCGTACGAGCAGTTTTAAGTCCGCCTTCGCCAGAATTAACTCCAAAGATGACAGGTATTTTAGCAAAATCTCCTCTCTCAAGCATATCAAATGGGTTTTCGGAAAGAAACGTGTCGTCTCTTATTACAGCCTCGACTGATCCAGGAAAAAAGTCGTCCTGGGTATGAACTGGAGACTGTAATTTACAAATTAAACACCTAGAATTAAGTTATTAAGGCGATACTTGAATCTTAAAGTGTAGATAAGAATCTGAGGGAAATGGATTTTTCTAGAATTTTTCTTTAGTATAAGCTTACCATAATAGTAACGTGAGGTTGAACAATGTCTTTAGCATTCATTTTCTTGAGACACTTTACCATAACGGTAGTATTTTCTGTAGGGCAATTGACGAGCTTTCCAAAGCGTAACGCTTGTTTCTGTGGACTTCTTGTTAATGCCCAAGGACAAGCTACGTTACCTGACTGCATAATTGCTCGCTGGAACAGTCCTATTTGTATGACAGAAAAGTAGCTGTTTTAAAGTATTTAGAATACATAAGTACACCATTCCTGACAATGTATTTTGAGTCGTACCTCTTGACAAACGAGATATTATATGATAATGGACTGAAGCTGCGCCTGATTTATAAATTAATATCAATTCAACTGAGCATCTTGTGACATAAGACGAAAGATGTACCTGCAGACTCTCCAAACAGAGTTACTTGTGATTTATCTCCACCAAAGTACTCAATATTTTGTTGAATCCACCGTAAAGCCATATTCTGATCTTTCAGGCCCATGTTACCTTTGCATAAATCCCATATTACGTCAAACTCATAGGTGTTTGTGCTGAGTCATCAGTAGCAAGCAATCAAAAATACCTCTGACAAGTTCGTCTCCAGTATTGAGAAATCCAAGGGACGCTACATAAGCACAAACAAAATACACAACTTTCTCACACTAACAATTAGCTGTAAAGCGTGAGAAACTCTTTAAGTGCTATTTACCAAGTCGATAGTTGAAAGTGACTACTACCACATCGTAGTCCATGAAATACTTGGGATCGAATTGCATGGATTCCCCTGTTTAAAAGCATTTATTTTTTTTAACGGAAAACTTTCCTTAAAAGATTTAAGAAAAACAAATCAGTAATACTCAAAATCGAACCTCCTGTAAATCCACCTCCGTGAATGTAAGCTAAAACTTTCATCGGTGAGGTAGATGTGACCTTTAATAAGATCAAATGTATGAGTAAAAACCTTCCGAATGTCTCAAGTAATTTACAATGTCAGTTCCATACATTCGGTGTAAATACATTAAGATACAAGCAGTCCTCTTCTCCGACAACCGTTCCTTTGACTAGGGCATCAAACTGTAAGCACGCAGAACTCCATTTGGAAGCGTCTCGCACTCCATCCCAAATATCTGGAGGCTCCGGAGCCTTAAACATGATAGAAATCAGTCAAATACATTTCTTATGTCAAATATGAACAAACCTTTAATCAACCAACCTCAAATCTCAGGCCATTTACAGGCGACTTGGCAAACGGAATCGCTCTAAACTCGAAGAACTGCCTTCCATCTCTACTGGACGAGACGATCCCTTGCACACTCCCAACCGCAGTTTTAACAACAGGAGACTTGGAATGATACAAGTTGAGACTGGAGAGTAAAATATACCACATGGGAAGAGATGCTGGTAGCATTTCACCTTCTGACTTGTTTGTACTTGTTAGATAACCTAATGTCTCTAAAATTAAGTGGCTGACAGGTGGATATGAGTAGATGTAGATTAATACTGCAGCCAGGCACACCAACACAGGTGCTTTCAAAGGTATTCCCATCTTAATGAGATGTGCTTTTATGCTAGACGCTTATGAAATTTCTCTTTCAATAAAAACTAACAATTTGGTTCTTTGGTAGAATAGATCTTTGAGTTTACTTAACCCTTAAAATTATGTATGCTTTTAATACTTGTCTGCAATTGACTAGTTTGTTTGTACTTATTTTCCTTACATTTAAATCACTGGGTTGGAACCCACCTGGATTAAAACTGGACGTAACATTGTGTAATATTTGTGAGTATTCACACACAAGACACAACATAGCAGCTGGTGTAACCAACATACACTCTGATGCAGTTGCGTGTAAATATTATTATGAGAGTTTGTACGAAAAATACCCTTGACTTTGGGTGATGATGATAGTTCTCATGTAAGAACATTCCTAACCTTGAACCACAAGCAGAAACGAGCTCCGTGTATCGTGCTCTCCAGTGTCTCCAGTCATATTCAATATCGACACAACTTAAAATGCTGTCTGAAACTACATAATTGTTTTAATTCATGCTTAGATTATAATCAAGGCTTAAGTAATTAATGCATGATGCATGTGTGACAAAGTTTGAAAGGGTTGATGAAGCTTGCAACCTGCAATATTCATACGAATATACTTTCCCCATCATCGGTATGATTTGAAGGATGATTCCAAGTCTGTTATCCTCATTTCCAGAACAGTACGAATACAGAATATTGCACATGAACGCTGTATTTGTTACGATTATTGGTGTATGTATAAACAGGATTTACGTGTGTGAAACCATTAACACAAGTGACACGATTTTCTGCATGGAAATTGTGAAACAATCCTGTTTATTTGGCAAAGACATTCACAGGAAATCAGGTTGATCCTAATTGATGACATCTTTTATGTGCGCTAAATGTTATATTATCAGAATTACACACATTAATGGCTTAACATACATTTGATTATTCCAAATTGCAATACGTTCAGAATTCTAATTACACAGTTCTCCTTTTAAAGTCATCTTAGCACTTCCAGCCAACTGAACTCTGTCCCCAAGCAAAGTACAAGTTACGTCCCCACCTCGTTTAGAATGTTGTCTGGCATACAAAGCCCCTTCTTTTCCAAGTACCTTAGTCCAGTACGGAGTGAGGACAGTGTGAGCCAATCCTGTGACTGGATCTTCATCAATACCGTCCCAAGGTGCAAAGAATCTGGAGTAAAAATCTGGACTTCCACTGTCTCCGGTACCCTTAACAGTCACTATCAAGTCCCACACAAACCCGTTTGTGTCGATCTCCAGGAGAGATTGACAATGAGGCTGAATTGCTTTAAGTCCATCAGGGCCGACGCTGTCTTTCAATCTTATTAGGAGTATCTTTGTGCCTGGAGAGTATTGAATGTCTTCAACTTCTTGGGGCTCACAGCCAACAGCCTTATTAATCATTTCCTTGGCCCAATGATGCTCTTCCATGTTCAATGAATGAGTTGGATTTGATGGAAAGTTCAAAACGATCTTACCATCGTTTGACAAACTTGCTCCAAGTTTTCCTCTGTATTTTGATTCGAAACTTATTGTCTTCTTTCCAATGTTCAGCAGTTCTGTTGAGAACAACACTTTAGCTGATGCCACTGTTGCGTGTCCACAAAGAGGAACTTCGTTCTTTGGAGTGAACCATCGTAAAGTTCGCCTTTCCACGAGTGAATCAGGAGTTGTAGAAAGCTTTCCTCCGTTAGTCCATCCATACGAGACGAAGGCAGTTTCACTCAGGTTCATCTCCATTGCTATTCTTTGCTTGTGCTCATCCGTTATATCATCCTATAAAAATTCAAATGTAAGGTAGATACATTAACTAATAAGCTACTGAATACTCTACAGTTTACTCTTACATCAAACTGTAGCAGACAAACTCCAGCTGAGTTTCCGGTGAAGGAATCGTTGTTACCTGTCGTAAATGCGTCAACAACATAAATGGGAAGGGTCATGATGATACCTATAAATGTGCAATATTGTACACAAATGACCTGTTCTTCCGAAATACTCAAAAATTTTATTGAAGAGACGACCGAACTTAATCACCTGAGACTACTGACCATACACAGAGTAGAAAGAAATCTGCACAAAACACACAGAGATGAGTTTAAGCATGAGATTATGTAAACTTGATTTTCACTTTATGATCAAGTGATACTTGAAACAACCCATAGGCAGGAGATGTACTTGCCACAGAACTATATGATCTTGCCAAGGCCGTCTCAAACGAGTTGGTTTATTAGACTAGTCTTGGCTTATCGCAAAACAGATGGACGGCTCAAATGGCTTAATACATTTATCAACTATGCCTAAACCAATCAAAATGATTTTATGCAAATGAAATAATCACTTTGAAAACCAGTTGTGAATCATTTATTGATTAGCAAATCAAGACTTAAAAGTAAACTTCACCCTTAAGACTTATTTTAGCACTACCAGCCAATTGAACTCGATCACCCAGTACAGTGCACATCAAGTCCCCTCCACGTAGAGACAGTTGCCGAGCATACAAAGTCCCGTTCTTTCCAAGCTCATTAATCCAATATGGAGCCAGTACGGTGTGTGCCATTCCACACACCGGATCTTCATTGATTCCTTCCCAAGGAGCCACGAATCGGGAGTAGAAGTCTGGCTTACCATTCTCTCCTGGACCCTTAGCAGTGATTGCTATGTTCCTTATGAACTTACCTGTATCAATTCGTAAGATAGCTTCGTAGTTTGGTTTTAAAGGACCCCCTTCCTTCATTGCATCAGGGCCAAGGTCATCTTTAATTCGAATAACAAGAACATTCGTTTGAGGAGAGTACTGGACATCTTGAATGATCCTTGAGGGTTCATGTCCCACAATGTTCTCTAGCATTTCAGGAAGCCATGCGTGGTCCTCAGCCTTCAGAGGAATTGTAGGGTTTGCAGGGAAGTTAAGTACAATCTTTCCATCTTCCGCCAAAGATGCTCCAAGCATTCCACGGAACTTTGATTCAAATTGTATGGTCGTCTTTTGAGTGTCCTTCAGTTGAGTAGAGAACAAAGCTTTCGCTGAAGCCACCGTAGCGTGTCCGCATAATGGAAATTCAAAAAGCGGGGTGAACCATCGAATAGTCCGACGTTCCACGTTTGGATCTTCTGACGGAGACAGGCGTTCCTCGGGGGTCCATCCTTTGGAGACAAATGCAGTTTCACTCAGATTCATCTCCCTCGCTAGCTTTTGCTTTTGATCGTCCGAAATGTCATCCTATTTCAAGAGTACATAGACTCAATCACTTCATACATGTATTTGGTAATACCAAATTGAGTAATACTTACATCAAATTCCAGGAAACAAATAGCGGCAGGATTTCCTGTGAAAGAGTCATTATTTCCAGTAGTGAATGCATCTACCACAATAATGCCCAGAGTATTGTCTGCTGTCAGGCTTCCCATTATTTCCAAGCAATCTTGTACAGAATTGGAATTCGATGGACACTTAAAGATGTAGCTTTTCTGTAGCGAACTAGAATTCTACCAGAAAGCCCACACAGCTCAACGAATCGTTGGGAAATGAAGAATTAAACTTGGATTCAGTGTGGGTCATCCGGATTTCAAGGCTACTCAAGGAATCCAATTTGCATTTAAAAAAGACTAATACTGTCAGATTCCTAGTATACAGTGGGAGGGTAACATAAAAGCTTTGAACACGAATCTTTAGACAGTAATGCACCTGGGTAGATTTTATTTAATGCAAATCTTTATAATCGAGCCACGATCTTCGTAATGAATATTCCAATGCTTTAAATCGTAAATTAAAAACTCTGAAGTAACTCCTGAATATGTTAGACTTTTGATTGTATGCAAATGCTACTCGTGTCACATATATACGTTGTCCCATTCCACTGGATCCATCTGATTCTAATCTTCATCGTCCGACTCAGCTACATCAGCTACAACTTTAAGACGGGAACGATGAGTCAGAATAGCTCCCAGGACGATCACACAAGCACCTCCAAAGAATGCTGGCCATCGTAGTAATGGATACCACTTGAGAAACACAGAGAGGAGTCCTATCAGCTTCAGATTCATTCCTTCCAGTTTTGCTAGCTGATTAGAATATTCATCAGCACGACATCACAATAAACACAGAATTCCTTGGCCATAAATCTCACCACTTCAATCCACACAAAAGGAACGATAGCTCTTGATGCATTTCTAAATCCAACCATAGCTGGCCAAGGAACCAGTTCTATTGAGAACTGCATCTTGACACTCGCAGAAATTGCAGCTCCTGTGAGCTAACAATATATCCAAATGAGAATATACATATTTATAGAATAAAATCGCCTCTTAATAATTACCGGATGAACATCCAACACAGATTCATGCGTTTTGGAATTGGGATGAACTCCAGAAATCATTTCTTTCAGGGATTTATCTGCACCCAAGAAATGTGGTTTCGTGTACAGCAACGGGGCACCTAACACATCAAAGAATATTACTAATTCTTAATTGAGTATCGAGTAACTTACCTCCAAAGCACGGAGCCAGGTTAGCTACTCCGTGGATGTCACATTCCATAGGATTTTTCTTAGGACAGAAGCATCCCAAATCTGGATTCTCGAATGGTGTCTGTATATCAGGAAACCTGTGACGAGCTACAGGAATTCTTCCTGCTTGGGCCATACCAACATATTCCCATTTCATGGAGCGACACAGTTCAGGAATGAAAATGAATAGGTCTGTAACTCCTGGTCGGATGAATGGAGGGTTGAGAGATCCATCTGTGCCGTTGATCGCGTTACACAAGTCTCCGTTGTACATATCCAACTTTGCCATTCCATTGTAACTTTTAAGCTTTCCCAGCTCACTGTTATTTCGCATTCCTCTTTGGCACTCCCATCTCCCATCCTTAGTTCCATTTTTCTAGCAAACAAACGACTTTTTAAATTGAAAGTAAGATGTAATTCATCAATCTTACTCCTTTGAACAAGGCAAACAGGCCATCAGCAAATGTTTCAGGCAGTTTCACTGATCCTGCTTGCTGCACTAGTGGATCGTTCACGAGATCAACGTATGCCTGAATCGACACTCCGTCGAATATGAGATCTTTCACTTGATCTGTTCGCGTAAGCTTTTCGCCACTGTCAATGAGCATTCCATCAAGTGTCTCAAGAATAATGTCCACATCGGTTATCTCATGAGCGATGTGGGACACTGCCTGAATAAGCAGAATAATTGTCAGTGGAATTATCTACAGTCAGGAAGTCATCAGCAGATTGACGTACCACGTAAATGATGTTAATATACGTGACTAAGTCATTCTCATTCCCTTTGGACATGTGAGGTTGGAAAAAGTATGTTTTAGTTGGTGAGTACTTAACCGTATCCAACTCAGGATTTTGTTCAAAGTCAAACTTGTCGAAGTCAATGCTAATAATCAATTTCTACGATCAAAAGGTTATTACGGAACGAATTGTTGTAGCATCATTAACTAAACTCACAGGTACACATATGGACCAACTTCTCGGACTTCTGGTTTGGACCCTGAAGTGATTTCATCCGGATTTGTTACGTTGAACAAATAGAATTTCACGTAAACCGGAATAGGAATCTGACAACATAATAATAAGTGGGATCAACAAGGATTAACAATAAATTAAACTCACTGTTTTCCAAGTGTCCCACAGCTTGGATCCAGGCTTTAATCTCATCATCTATAATGAATTCATTAATTAACTCAACCATCAGCGTCCCATTTTAGTTGGTTAAGAAGATTAAACCTTTCCAATGCCAAACTTGACAGCATAGTCGATACCACCCCATCCCATGAAGATGGTGACCAATGTGTATCCTACTCCCAGTAAGACTAAAGCCTTGTAGAAGCTTTCTTTCTGAAACAAAGACTTAATTATCTGGCTCTGCATTGCTCCTCTCTGAAACTAAACTTCTGAACTGTCAGCTCCGATTTGACGTAAGCCAAACAATGTTTTTAAACTTTAGAACAACTTGAAGAAATATAACCACGTCACGTCACAATACTTCATTCCTCTTTCTTTATTAATTCAAACTAAATTAAACTAAATTCCCTATTCCGATTGAACTGATTAGAGGTAAATTACCAGTTTTATTTTCATATATCTTGCGAATGGTTCGTCAATCATCCTTGGAGGTCTGTCAAGATTCATATACATGAGTGGAGGACCTCTTGAACCGATTGATGGCCATGGAACTCCATCAAACTTCAACTTGTTGCCCCTAATAGACGAAGAATTCACTATTAAAAATCCCAATTAACCTTTGAGGCAATGCAATACATGTAGAAAGATTACTCATTTCCAACAAAGTAAGCCACAGTAGAAACTAAAGCCCTGGAAAAGTAATAGTCCGGGCTGCTTTTCCATATCTCCGAAAAGAAATTGGAGTTCCATAACAAAGGGAGTTGCTGCTCGGAACAAACTCCTAGTGAATCGATAGTAATTTAATGAAAATGTTAATCATTGACCAAGTAGGATTTCGTAACTTTACCCCAATCGTGAATTGGCTCGGCATTCTTTAAAGCTCCATAATTCCTGGCAATGTCTTTAGCCACAGAGCCAACTACTTTTATATCCGATGGAAACCAATCATCGTGTCTAACTGCTTTGTAAGCACTGCATATATTGGGAAACCTTATCTAACTAAATATTGAATAGGACTACTTATTTCCATCAGCCCAGTTTCATATTTAATCGAGTTGTTTTGTACTCATCCACCTGAGAATGAAAGGTAGAAGAATTCATGAGATTAAGAGTAGCCCATTCGAGGTGAACAGAGAAAGCCAAGTGTTAATAAATAGCAGTTGGAGTGAATCATCGCCGATTGATTTCGAGGGAAAAGCTTTGGTTGTCTTGCTTTCCTCCCCTTCACTTAACACTCCTTTCCTTCGTCCACACAAATCATTAAACTGATTCTGATGGGCAAAACAACTTATGACTACTTTTCACGGCTCTCGGAGGACTAGTGTGTGCTTTTTGTAGCCTTAATTAACTTCGATTAATGAAATATTACACTCCTTGGTACCCAAGAACTCAGCAAAAGCTTATCTAGAATCCAAAGCTGTTTCCAACCTGCTCCACAATGCACAACTTGTCATTTACATGAACTTTTAGGAAATTTCTGTTGACAAAGGTTCCTCTGCTTTATCTTAATTACATCCGAACATGTTTCGGTAATTAAGGAATATTATGTATTCTATTTCATATACTTTAAAGTCCACTCATTTTTCACAATTTTGGAAACGTATCCCCGGCGTATCTTTATCTTTGTCTTGGGTGTGTATGTCATGATCCCTGTTGTTATTCCATACACAAAGGTTTGTCGTTAATAAGTAGGCTTCGTAGATTCAATCGTGTTGCTACATTA
This sequence comes from Isotomurus graminis, assembly GCA_034696565.1. Taxonomy (NCBI): domain Eukaryota; kingdom Metazoa; phylum Arthropoda; class Collembola; order Entomobryomorpha; family Isotomidae; genus Isotomurus; species Isotomurus graminis. The sequence continues at coordinate 12,417 of JAQGAB010000445.1, read as the reverse complement.
GTTACTACAGTAGAATATTCCATGCATCAAAGTCATCAGGAGGAAAAAGACACAGCAGAATCACATACTAATTCAAGTCCTGCTTAAGACTTACAGAAAAATGACAAAAATCATACTTGCCTTCCTATCTGTACTTAATGCACAAACAAAAATCTTTGTTGACGCTTAAAGAATGAGAAACCAGAGTCCAGAACATCTAGAATGAGTTTTGGGTTATTGGGTTCATGGGCGTTTTTGGTTTGATGCATTTCTGTTCAGAAAAGTGCGTACGTGCAGATGATTTCCTATCTTGAGGCTACGTGAATAATGTAACCTTTAATAGAATTCTTCTTTTAAACACGGTGAGGGTTGCAGAGGGTTCTCCAGTATAAATACCCTTGCTTTCCCATTGTCCTTTAATAGTTGTGTTTCACCTTTCCTACAGCCAAGTTCTAAGAATTCTTTGAGAGTCTCAAGCTTAAAACATTGTGACGTATCGTCTATAATTACTCGGTAAGTCTCAATGTGAACAGTAGTTAACTTCCTTTAAATCCAAGTACAATAAAGTGTAAACTCCTACTGATTCGAATTGTTTTAATTCCAGGGAAGATGTTCAAGTACAACCATAATGGACATCGTGCTCTCTGCCCAATGAACTGCAATCAATTGGCCACTCCCTTTAAACTCTTTGACCAGAACTTCGCTCTGGGACTTCGTGACGAAGAAATTCTTCCATTCAACTGGATCAACAACCATCGTCCCCAGCGTCTTCACTCTGGACTGGAGAGTGGACGGTCTCAGGTGGAATGCACCAAAGACTTGTTCCAGGTAACCGCACATTCTTATATAAAAGTCGTTTAAATTGTAACCGTAATCCCCATGTTTGCCTTTAACTCCAGGTGAAGATGGACGTCCAACATTTCACCCCAGAAGAGGTCTACGTGAAGGTTGTCAAAGACTGCGTGGTGATCAAGGGAAAGCACGAAGAGCGGCCGGACGAACACGGTTACGTGTCCCGTGAGTTCACTCGGAAGTATCAACTTCCCCCGGGAGTGAAGACGGCAGATGTGACGTGTGCAATGAGCTCCGATGGCGTTCTTGTCATTTCTGCTAAGCGTCAAGCTCTTCCAGCTCTTGACGTCAATGAAACTCCCGTCCCCATCATGCACACTGGAAAACCCGCTGTTGCTGCTATTCGTGGAGTCAGTGGGGGTTCCTGCTGTCCAGTCAAACACGACAAAATTGATCAGAAGAACGGGGACGAAGCTATGAAGTGAAGACTTGAATCGATAGTTCTATAAAACACTTGGGGATTGAGTTCCACCAGTCCAGTAAATAATAGATGGCTTTCCAGCTACTCTGCATGAACTTGTAATTTATTGAGACTGAGGAAATTAAGTCTGATTGGTAGTTTGTTCTGTTGTATTTAAATGTTACTTTGGTTAAATAAAATCGTATTTGGTTTATTTACACTTAATAAGACTGTGTGTGGTGTTTTAAGCATCTTAATTTTTAGCATCTTAGCCTACATCCCTCTGCCTGACCTTCTGCATGACATAATTCGGAAATGCATACACAAATCTTTCTTCCGTAGCTTGTGGGACAAAATGCATAAATCCTTATGAGACTATTACGAGTGCATAGTGCATCTCCAAAGGAAATAATCTTGGTGGAATATCCTTCCTATTCCCTTGAATATATTCACAAGTTCCTGGAACAAATAGCGGCAGGATTTCCTGTGAAAGAGTCATTATTTCCAGTAGTGAATGCATCTACCACAATAATGCCCAGAGTATTGTCTGCTGTCAGGCTTCCCATTATTTCCCAGCAATCTTGTACAGAATTAGAATTCGATGGGCACTTAAAGATGTAGTTTTTGTGTAGCAAACTATGTAGACTTCTACCAGAAAGCACACACAGCTCAACGAATCGTTGGGAAATGAAGAATTAAACTTGGATTCAGTGTGGGTCATCCGGATTTCAAGGTTACTCAAGGAATCCAATTTGCATTTAAAAAAGACTACTGTCAGATTCCTAGTATACAGTGGGAGGGTGACATAAAAGCTTTGAACACGAATCTTTAGACAGTAATGCACCTGGGTAGATTTTATTTAATGCAAATCTTTATAATCGAGCCACGATCTTCGCAGTGTCACATATAAACATTGTCCCATTCCACTGGATCCATCTGATTCTAATCTTCATCGTCCGACTCAGCTACTTCAGCTACAACTTTAAGACGGGAACGATGAGTCAGAAATAGAACAACTTGAACAAATATAACCAACCACATATGTCACAATATACTCTTCCTTCTTTATTAATTCAAACTAAATTAAACTATAAATTCACTATTCCGAATGAACTGATTAAAAAGGTAAATTACCAGTTCTTATTTTCATAAGAATTTCTGATATTAAGTGAATCCCAAAAGGGCAAATATCTTGCGAATGGTTCGTCAATCATCCTTGGAGGTCTGTCAAGATTCATATACATGAGTGGAGGACCTCTTGAACCGATTGATGGCCATGGAACTCCATCAAACTTCAACTTGTTGCCCCTAATAGACGAAGAATTCACTATTAAAAATCCCAATTAACCTTTGAGGCAATGCAATACATGTAGAAAGATTACTCATTTCCAACAAAGTAAGCCACAGTAGAAACTAAAGCCCTGGAAAAGTAATAGTCCGGGCTGCTTTTCCATATCTCCGAAAAGAAATTAGAGTTCCATAACAAAGGGAGTTGCTGCTCGGAACAAACTCCTAGTCAGTGAATCGATAGTAATTTAATGAAAATGTTAATCATTGACCAAGTAGGATTTCGTAACTTTACCCCAATCGTGTATTGGCTCGGCATTCTTAAAAGCTCCATAATTCCTGGCAATGTCTTTAGCCACAGAGCCAACTACTTTTATATCCGCTGGAAACCAATCATCGTGTCTAACTGCTTTGTAAGCACTGCATATATTGGGAAACCGAATGGTTTGATATGTAAAGTAGAAGAGGAAGGTAGGAGCATATCTTGCATGACGAATTGCTGTGTAATGGTTTGGATGGAAATAATTTCCGTCTGATATAAGTTGTTGCATGTTGGGAAGGTCGTAGCCTGGGTTGAGGTACTGACTGTCTCCAAAGTAGTATTGTCGTAGCTTATCGCTTACTTCAGTTTTGTTTGGATCGTAATGACCAAAGATTGGGCTGTATTCTTTCCACCGACGCCCGACGTACTGCTGAATCTCGGGATAGGCTAACAGTCCTAAGAAAAGATTACATTATCTTGTGCAATCAAAAGACAAGAGCAATGCAAACTTTGTTACATACGAGCAACTTTGTACCCTCCTTCCCCAGAGTTAATCCCTAAAATCAACGGGACTTTGTTGAAGTTTCCAAGCTCCAAAATATCAAATGGGCTTTCGTGTAAGAAAGTGTCTTCTCTCTTTACAGCTTCGACTGAACCTGTAAAGAAATCTTCTTGGGGATGCACAGGAGACTGGGAAAACATAAGAAGGGAAGAGTTATATTGCACTGACAAACAGTAGAATTTGACGCACTTATTAATTACCATTAAATTCTGCGCAAGCTGAATGAGATCTCGGGCTTTCTTTTTCTTAAGACACTTTACTAAAGCAGTTGTATTTCTTGTAGGACAGTTAGCTTGCTTTCCAAATGCTCTTGCTTGTCCTGCAGGGTCCCGAATGAATGCCCATGGACAAGCAGCATTCCCTGATTGAGATATGGCTTTGCTAAAAAGTCCTACAATTCCAAAACATTAAGTTTAATCTGCCGTGCGTACGTCAAGTTTTATCATCCTTACCTTTAGATAAAGGAGACAAGATATGATAATGCACAGATACTCCTCCAGTTCCAGAACCCATGATAGTCACTCGATCAGGGTCCCCTCCAAACTTCTTAATATTCGCCTGTATCCACCTCAAAGCCAAGTTCTGGTCTTTGAGACCCTATGCATAGTATTGTACAACTGTTAGCTCAGACCAGACAAAAGTAATGAATGGTTATTTACCATGTTGCCTCGTATCAAGTCATCTCCAGTGTTTAAGAAACCTATAAAGAAACTAATTACTAATGTACAACTCATCTCGTCAAATCATTACCCAAAGCATGAAGTCTGAAATTCATAGTGACAACAATAATATCTTCATCCATGAAATACTTTGCACCATAATAACTGGAATCTCCTCCAGTAAATCTACCCCCATGAAAGTTCACAAGAACAGGAAGCTGTGCTTGAATCTACGAGGACAATGGTTGAATAAGTTACCCAATTTACCCAAAACCCAAACTACTTATCCAAAATAAGTCAGATCATTACCCGTGGAGTAAACACGTTGATAAATAAGCAGTCCTCAGATCCAATTATTTTTCCGTAAAGCATCGTGTCATATTGCAGACATGGAGTTCCGAATTCTTTGGCTTTCAGGATTCCTTTCCAACTCTCAATTGGTACTGGAGGCTTAAGATATCAGTTAGTCGTTAGTAGATATCGTCATAATTATTATCCTGTTGACTTTACCTCAAATCTTAGCCCGTTCACAGGAGCTTTTGCATACGGAATACCCAAATACTCAAAGTATTGGTAACCGTCTCGAGAGTTTCTAGATATTCCTTGGATTTTTCCTGTTGAAATCTCTACGATTGGAGCATCGGGAGTCAAGATACCGAATCCAGTGAAGAGATAAGATACGAATCCAAGAGCAGTTCCCATATCCAGTTATAGGTATTATTGTGAACCAACAAGACTTGACTGCTGCTGAGGGATTCCGGAGAAACAAAAGATGAGAGTGCTGCGTAATTTGGAATGTACAACAAGACTTGTTAGAAAGCCTTCAGAGATATGATCCATTTAATAAATTAGTTTTATTAGACTACACGATGTACTTAAGAGAGAGAGAGAGAGAGAGACATGTTCTTGAAAAACCACACGCCGTCCTGTACGTCTAAACATTATAAAGCTGCTTCTCTGGGTATCACAAATCTCCATCACTTCACTTGAAATATTTTTTTCGGGTGTCATTTTTGATTTATTTTTATTCCCCTCGTTAACTCCAACATTATTATGGGATACGTTCAATTATTAAATGTCCACTAGGTACAATATGAACTGAATTTGCATGGTCATGTTATAATGGGTTTTTATCGCAAATTCCGTATTTTCAGGTTATCCCAGAAGGAAAGTCGACTGTGGAACGGTTCCGAAATGACTTGTGGTGTCTTGTCGATTTTCATGCATTGAAATGGCACCTTTGTGGAATCAACTTTAGGCCAAGGAATCCCGTTGAAGTGCACTTCATCGCTGATGGACCAACAAAATCAAAATTAGTTTGTACATTACAATTATGTATTGAATCTATTACTGTAACTTACTCTCTTGAAGCAAAGTCAACGAGCATCTTGACGAAAGCCTTTGAAAAGTTGTAATCTTTTCCCCACATTCTCCTTCCAATTTCAAAGAGAGATTCAGCCCTCCACTCTTGCAGTAAGTCATCAGCGTGACACGGACCTGAAAAAATATTAAAAACATATAATAAATGTTTGATTCAATCTCACTAATCTTTCCTCACCGTATTCATGTGGTCCAGGGTAGCCAAAGTAGTAACTAAAGTAGTCTTTCAAAATAGATGCAGCAATCAAAATCTTGTGGTGGAGTTTATCACTAACGTCCACAGCTTTGAAAGTACTGTACAGACTAGGAACTGAAGACCTGTAGTCGTAGAAGTAATAGTAAACAGGAGCAGATTTGGAATGATACTTGACTGCTCTATTGATCGAGTGGTAGAAGTGACCTTCTGTCATCATGACAGTAAAGTTCTTGAGAACGCCAGGATAGTCCTTTGAAAAAGGACTAGTGAAGAACTCTTTCTTAATGGCTTTGTTAACTTCGGGTCTTGACTGATCGTAGTACTGCAGATGGGGAATGTACTCATCCCACTTGTCTTCTAAGGTTTTGAGTATCCTTTCATTCTTCTCAAGTCCTGTGATGAAGTTTATGTTTAATTCACATGCAGAATCTCAGAAATTATTTGAAGGCTTACTTGCTGTTCGTAGACCTCCTTCTCCGGAAGTGGCTCCAATTATTACTGGAACCTTTGCAAAGGTTGCTTTCACCAAGGATGACAAAGGAGGTTCTGATAGAAACGTATCGGATTCTGTTGTAGCTTCAACTGATGGCGTGAACATGTCCAATGAATCGTAAACTGGTGCATCAACCTTAATCAAAAGCAAGGTTATAATTTAGTACATACACACAGTTGTTTCAAGCCTTGTGTCGATCACTGTGTACCATTGTATCGAATAACGGAGCGCATAACTCCTGAGGACTCAATTTTCTGAGGCATGAGACAATTGATTGACTATCTTTTTTAGAAGCACATTTTGTTTTCTCTGCAAATCTTAAAGCTTGTTCTTTCGGATTCTTTGTGAATGCCCATGGACTCAAAGCAGAACCTAAGTAACAGAATACCAAGACCGAATAAACATATTTTAATGAATTACGAAGGTTTGAAATAAAACATACCTGACTGCATGATTCCTTTCTGAAAAAGATCTTTAGAAGCTGGAGATAAAAGATGGTATTGGACCTGAAAGACCACTATTCACTTATCTCAATCACCTTAAACAAGGCAAGTTTTCGACACTTACTGAAGCGGCTCCAGCAGATTCACCGAATATGGTTATTTTCTTAGGATTTCCACCAAACTTATGGATGTTCTTGTTAACCCATTTCAAAGCCAAATTTTGATCTTTTAATCCCATGTTGCCCCTTTTATTGATTTACAATGTTACAATTAACTGCACAGTCTCATGAAATCTGAAACTATGTGTGTTACTTCGACTTACCGAACGACGCCATCGCCCGTATTCAGAAACCCAAGAGGTCCCACCCTAAAACAGTTAAAACGATATGTAACAAATGCCAACCTTATTTACTACACCATTTTGCAATGCTCTAACCGATAATTCATTGAAGCAATCACAACATTTTCATCCATGAAGTACTTTGGATTGTACATGTTTGCTGATCCGCTGTACAAAAAGAAGTTGGAAGTGTCAAAAATATGCAACGGATTTGCAGTGAATTAACTCATTTGTCTCGTACCTCACAAATCCTCCACCATAAATCCACACCATCACAGGGAGGGATGCATTGGGCTACACGTAACCAAATCAATGAAAGGTCAATTACCAATCGCAAAACCAAACAAGACAATACAGCAAATCAGTACGTTAGGAGTGTAGACATTCAAGTAAAGACAGTCCTCATCTCCCTTAAAAGCTGCTTCAACGAGTCCATCAAATTGGTAGCACTCTGATCCATATGTCATTGCGTCTCGAATTCCATTCCAAGGTGCAGGAGGAATCGGAGGCTAAAATTCATAGTCCGTGCTAATTACTCCAGCAATCATAATTTTAAAGTAAAAAAACACTTTTAAAATTCCAATACCTGAAATCGTAAGTTCCCCAATGGAGGTTTTGCATAAGGAATTCCCACGAAGGAATAATACGGTCTCCCATCTCTCGACAAATCTGAATATCCTCTGACCAATCCATCGTTTGTAGAAACAACCGGAGTTTCCTTGTGCGATAGAAACCCAGAGTCCATCAGTCCCACCGACAACACCCCCACAATAAACGCAAATAATGCCTGTTTCATCTCAAATTTATGCTCAAAAGCCCTGCATGAACTCCAATGGACAACTAATGTACACTTTGGATTATTATTCCAAACTCAACCAGACGGAAAACCATTTTATCGCAAGAATTCCCTTGTCAGTCACACAATTTTTGACAAACATTCCCCTCCACTTGAGTCACATATCATGTAATATCAAATCAAATTGAGTTTAATAACACATAATCAAGTGATACCCTATAGATACAGCCTACATGCTCTGTTAGTTTCCTGCTCATTTCAATACGAGACATTATTATATAACCCACTCGAACTCCAACTAGTATACTGCGAAAGCAAAGAGTATGCTCTCCGAGCTCACAAACTATTTACATTACCCAATATCCCTAACCATGAACTTATACGACCACAAGTTCCAGCCTCTTATCGATTATTTTGTGCATTTGTGTGTGTGTGTCTTTGACCTCTCATAATAACATCCAACAATTAAAAATTGATTCTAATCGTTCCTTAATGATCCAAAAAGTCCTCTACAAACCGTGTATTAACTACTACAATTCTTATGGCACATAAACTGCATCTGTGCTTATTTATTAATTGCAATTTATCACATCAAAACATAATCTATTATCTATTTATAATAAGCACTAGCCCCAAGAATCTTCCGCCCAGTCATCTCTAGTGGGAGGACGGTTGCCTGGATTCGCCTGATACTGAAACTCACAGTTTGCATTCATTCCTGTCTGGTGGCGAGAATCCCTGGAGTTATTCATCCAAATGGGTTTGCTACATCTGGGACCTGGAGCTGGTCGCCATTTGTATCCTGAGCTGAGACCAGTTGAATTGTTGTGTTTCTCATCGTCTTGCCATCTTCTATCTCGTTCCCGTTCTCTCCTCCGGGCCTTCTTATTCATTTTACGCGGCGGAGGGGAGTAACGATCACGATGTCTGTTATTACGGTCTTTCTCTTCCGAAGGTCTCCATCTTTCATACCTAAATATTACGAGTAAAAATAGAAAGCGTGTCGAGGAACAAGCCATACGTTTTTTTGATCTTACCGTTTTTCGGGTTCAGTTCGTTGCCTACTTGAGCTTCCTGCGTCAACTTCAATAATTTCACCGGCTTCGCGTTGAGGTTGAGTTAGCAAGTGGTAGCCCAGGGAATTTTTGTTCAATGTATCTGGTAATGACATTAATGACATATTAGCTGCAGTTTTGGAAGTTTCATTCGTTCGGCTCAGCAAATGATTTACTACCAATGCCGTGCTTATACGTAACAGGTGTGTTACCTTTATTGATTTTGACTGAGGGAATTATCTGAATGTCCGAGTCAGGCTTTTTAGCAATGTGTAAAGCTGAGGTTTCCTGGACCTTGCGCTCATACGACTTTCCTCCGACTTGCGGTGCAGGATGAAGCAAAGCCTTCCCGGATGATTTCGAAGAATACTTGGTAGCTGGTGTACGAGGCATAGATTCAGTCTTGATCTCTAAATTGTTTCTTTGCAGTATTTTGTTCAAAGATTCAAAGTCCACTCCCAAAGACTTCTTCATTTGAAGACTGAAAGAATATTCTGTTAGGCTTTGCTCATGATTTTTTGGAGATAGTTAACTTACACTTTATACTCAGCTTCATTTTTCATAATTTCTTGCAATCGTTTTAACCAGTAAGGCATCCATTCGGAGACAAAGTTCAATTCGTCAGGATTTTTTCCTTCTGCTTCGACTTCGGCACATCTATCGTTATAGAACCTGTTCCATTCTTCACTCATCAGCGGATGAGAATCGGGTTCATTGATGTACAGTTCTCTCTTATCGTTGTACTCATTCGTCAGTCTACAAGCACAAACAATATTAATCAAACGTTCAATATTTGCAAAACCCACGTCGGTTTCGGTAATACCTGGTCTCCTTCTCAGTAGCTTTCATCCAGCGGTCTTCCATTTCTTTGGTCCACAAGTTATTCGTGCGAAGCGTAATCTTTGCCTCCTTTTGACAATTGTCAACTGAGAGATCAAACTTTGAAATACTGGGCAGTGAGAGTTCGTCTGCTGGTATTTCATGAACTCCTACTAATTCTGGAGAGTTGTCTTCACCATCAATAACTGCACGTGGGCTGTCTGCTTTTTCCATGTCTAAGTGGCACGCCTGATACTTATCTTTGTCATCCTCAACTATAGGGCAATTAATATCATATTATAATAATAAAAGCTGAAGAAACAGGCAATCACGATGTCATATTATGATATCCTACCTTCCTTTTCAGTTTGAATTTGATTATCCACTGTATAGGTGACTAACTTTGCGTTAAACACTTTTTTTGACACGACAGGGACCCTTTTTTCATCGTAGTTGGCCATCTGAAGAGCTGCAAAATACAGTGAATAGATTCCACAATTCAATTCATGTATGTCTTAAAGTAATATCATTCATGCATTTTCATTAGTTCATTACAATAATTCCTGAATTGGTTTTTATGCTGGTCACTCCGGATGTGTGCTCCCAACTGTCGTTGTCCGAATATCTTTTCGTCACACAGGAAACACTTGGCCTAAAGAGTAATCGAACACATGAAACAGGAGGAAATAGATTTAGTTTTTAGCGAATTCATAATTACTTAATACCTCAAAATTTGGTTTCTCATAGTTTGTATCGGGGCGAATTTTAAAGAAGCCTTTCATGATGTCCTGATTTCGATCAGCAGGATTTGCTCCTTGTTTGCGAAAGCGGGCCTCAAGAGTTTGTAAACCCTACAAAATGACTCAAATTAATTTTATGTTTAAAAGACAGTTGTGTGACTAAATTAAATCGTAGCGTAAGTGGCGTATATAAAAGATACACTAAATTAAATAGCTTACGCAATATTCATCTGCCCAGTCAGGGTCCAATGCCTTTTTCCTTAGCTCTTCTTCATCATATTTTTCAGTTCCCTCTGGATCGCTCACACATCCGATAGAGCTCTCGTCGTCACTTCTGTCATCCTTGCACGGATCAAACCATTCTTCGTAAATTTCATTGTCATGAAGCTCAGGATGAAGTGCCACTTCATCTGCAGGATCTTTTTCTGACTTTAAAAACCACCACGCTATCTTCCGAACCGTGTAGTCTGCTAAGTCGTAGTGGCTGGAAGGCATATTAGGCATTTCCACTTTCGACGTTGAGCGTAAAAGCTTACTAACTTCGTTTGCTACTTCTCCTGGACTTATTTGCTTAGATGGTCTCGTGTATTCAGTTGTATTCGGTCTCTCTGATAACTTCGGAATTTTAAGGAGCACCGGTGGTTTTTTTGCAGCTTCTTTATTAGCTGCTTCAATGGACGCTAAGATTCTTTGAAACGGCAGAGCAGGGGCATGTGCTTTCCTCATATTTTTTATCCTATCGTTGAGCTTGCTTTTCGACTTGTCCTTACCACTCTTGACATTTTCTTTCTTTGCATTATCTTGTGCTGCTTTTCTATTCTTATCAAAATATTCATTATTTTCCCAAGGCAGCTTTCGTGTGCCTTTCTCAGCAATTTTCCTTTCAGCTTTCTGTCTGACTTCTTCCAGTTGCTTCTTTCGAAGTTCAGCCTTATACTCTGCAGTTCCTTTACGCGCACTAAATTTGTCGTTTCGTGTATCTTTGTTGGGATCGCGCTTGAGAGGGTGGATTGGGTCACTACTGGACTCGCTGCTGCTATGAAAAGCATTATTTCTATTGGATTTCTTCTTTTTCTGATTAGCTCTCTCATAGTCCGAGTCTGAATTTGAGTAATCTCCAGCAGCCCGTTTTCTTCCAACCACGTTTCTCGTAAACCACTTATTTAACACGGGCGCAAACGACTCCCGCTTGGTTTTTTCTGTATTCTCGATCTCATCACCTTTGCTGTCGGGGATTATCATAATATTATTTTTCTTCAATAGAATGGAAGATGCGCATGAAGTAGGCGGAGGTGGATGATTGGAAGAGGTATGAAAGTACTTCTTTAAGTTGCTTAAATCAACACAAACAATAGAAAGAGGCATCAGCTTTAGATTCTTTTCAAACTTTTTGTATTCCGGTTCTTGATGAGGCTTCCACGTTGACTCCCGAACTCGCGTTTTAGATTGCCAGCTGTTGTAATAAGTATACGGCTTTGTTAATCGCGCCAGCTGTTTTTCTTTCTCCTTCTCTCGACGTCTTCTGATTTCCTCTTGCTGTCGCTTCCGTTGCCTTTCCTTTTCTTTTTGACGCTGCCGTTCTTTCTCCTTTTCCTTTTCCCGTTGACGTTCTTTCTCCTTCTGACTTTTTGAGATTGAGTCTTGTAGATCATTTTCAAATAGTTTTCCTTTAACCTCAATCGCATTCTTTGCCAGCCAGTAAGGATGGACTTTTGGGGGACCTCCATCTCCAGTCTTATTTTTTTCTCCCTCCTGATTGAGATACTTTGACTCTGACGCATCCTTCTTAACTTTCACTATTGCGTCCTTTTTCATATTTCTATCTGAATCGGACGATGAAGACGAACTTGAGCGAATTCTACTAGATTTCTTTATAAGCTTCTTTTTCTTCGTGACCCTGTTCCTATCACTTCCAGAGGATGAGAACGACGACGAGGAAGTCATCTCAATAATCCTAATTGACTTTGGTTTCTCTACTGGCTCTGCCTTCACCTTTACTCTTTCTTCTCCTTTATCTTTGATGCTACCTTTTCCATCTTCTTTGTGTCGGTGGTGATGATGATGATGAGATTTCTTCTCCTTGTCGTGATGACTTTCTTTCCTACTCCCATCCCCATGTTTACCCTCTTTACTCTTCCCTCTTTCACGGTGATC